>ML797049.1:273062-283394 GCA_009831015.1 Picea engelmannii
TTGAACTCTCCATCCTTGCCCCTTCCTTCCACCCAAGAATATATGAGAGATAATAAAACTTTACATTAAATCATCACCATCAACCAACCATCACATAGAACTTGATAATGCTTCCTGAGACTTCTTCAATTTCTGCAATTCTTCAACTCATGGAATACTTTGATCCTGTAGATAATATTACTCAATGTATTCTTTGAAACTTCTCCAAGTTTCACTCTTTGAATCCTCCCCAAAAAGAAGTTATAGAAAGAATGGTAGACTTTATTCAATTATGGTTTATTCAGGAGAGCGAACTTGTACAGAATGCCCCATGCGCAGTATTTGACATCAGATTCTGAAACTCGCACAAAAGAAACTACAATCTGTACTATTTCCAATGAAATTGGTCCCACTTCATTTGGATTCTCTATGAAGAAGTTATGACTATTTTACCTGGAACGCATGTTTATTGACTAGCTTCAGGATTGGTCAAAAACCCTATCTTCCACAGAGTGTATCTCCATAATTATAGAAAATAAAGAGCTGAAACTTTTACCACAAGTACCTTGATATGTCTTATCAATACCATAGAAATTTCACCATCTGACTCCTTCTAGAAAAATAGTTATAGCGAAAATGGTAATATGACTTGTAAATAACATACCTTAGAACACATCACCAAAAGACTTCATCCTCCCTTGAAATCCGACCTTCTTTACTTCCGATTTCCTCTGAAATTAGAATTGTGTATCAAATGAATATATAATGATATTTATTTATACCATTTATGTCACTTCCTTTTAACATTAGGGTCGACCTGACACTTTCTTATTTTGTAATTCTTTTCTTTAATTATCTTCAGGGCCTACATGTACTTCCTTCTTCAATTCACTTTGTCATCTTCAAAAATTCATTTATCCTCAACCATGAGGATCCACGTGACGTGCCACATACCACCGGAAACAACATGATGTATACTATCCATCCATGGGTGTTGTATCTACATGTGCATTGTCCTTCATGTCCAAATACCTTCATCAATCTTGTGGTCCAAAACCAATGACTAGGGTTGACATCAATGACAACAACCAATCTTCCAACAATCTCTGTCTTTGTCATTGATGGAAACACTCATGTTCCCCCTATCATCATGATCCCAATTTCTCTCCCTGTTTGACATCAATGGCAAAGGGTAGGGCTTCTCCCCCTGATTTCAATGGCATAATGTGACCTTCTTCTTTGGGGCTGCTCCCCTTGAACATGTGGCACTCAACAATACTTCATTCTTATTTTTGGTCTTTGGGACTTTTTCTTCCTTGGAATCCTTTTGTGTGACTTTGGTCTTCTTTCTCTTCTTCATGTCTAGGATGTATATGTTGTTCGGTATTCTTGTTGTAGTTGCAACCAATCTTCCTGAGTTATTTTCTCTGATTTTACATTTTCAGGAGTTAAATGTAAGAGTGTATCCTTGATCACACATTTTACTAACATTGAGTAGATTATGCTTCAAGTCTTCAACCAATACGACATTCTTTTCTTTTACATTTTTTCTTCCAATATCTACTACACCTTCTCCAAGTATTTTGGCAGATGAGTCGTCTCTAAATGCAACATTTCCACCCTTTCTCTTCAAGCTGATGAATTTGTCTTGATCCCTGGTCATATGTGAAGAACATTCATTGTCTATGTACCATTCTTCTTCTTTACATTCTTCAACGGTTAATGCTATTCGAAAATCTTCATTGTTTGGAATCTCTTTCCTTCTCCATACTGTGGTTGGCATAGGGACATTTTCATTCATATATCTTCAATCTTGTGCTTTGTGACCAAGATAATTACATTTTTAGCATACAATATTTGTGTCCATCAATGGGGGAAATGAAGTATGACTTATGTTGACAAATCCACGATTATTTTCATATCTTCTATTTACACCATTCGTGTTTCTTGCATATTTGTTCATTTCATTGATTCTGCAATTAATTGCTTTATGTCCAAAAAAATTTCAAGTATAACAATGACCAAGAAAGAAATTGTGATACCTTGGAGTATGTGGCCTTCTTTGTGATGTAGTCCATCTGGGTTCATGATCTACTCTTCTATAGTTTCCTTCATATTGATTGAAGCTTCTTTGATTTCACTAAATATTTCAATCCATCCAGGATGGTATCCATTGCCAATTTGTTGTTCCTTTTTGCTTCCTTATGAGTTGTAGTCTTTGGTTTCTTCAAAACATTTTATCCTGAAGCAACTAAGAACCAAACATCTACCCCAAGAACTTTCAAGTAATTTTCCATTCTATTACTCCATTATTCAAAATTGCTTCCATCAAATGGTGGAATCCCATTTGGAATTTTGTCTTCCATTTCTTCTTAGGATGTTCCTTCGAGTGGTTAAACTGTACTAAAGATAACCCGCTTTGATACCAATTGTTGATACTGAGAGGGGGGTGAATCAATATCAAGTATAATTTAAAACCTTTTTCAACTTATACTTAAACCATTCAATTATATCCAATGATCAATGAACAATAGTAAAAGAGTTACACCAATACACCACAATACATCATGCACAATATATGAGAAATGATCAATAGTTATTGTTCAAGGGAAGTAATGACTTCCAAAGGTAGCTACATCTTCCAAATGTAAAGGGAGGGATAAACCTCCATGAGGAAGATACAATCCTCCAATATCAAGATAGGTTTGAACTATCCATCCTTGCCCCTTCCTTCCACCCAAGAATAAATGAGAGATAATAAAATTTTACATTAAATCGTCACCATCAACCAACCATCACATAGAACCCGATAATGCTTCCTGAGACTTCTTCAATTTTTGCAATTCTTCAATTCATGGAATACTCTGATCCTTTAGATAATATTACTCAATGTATTCTTTGAAACTTCTCCAAGTTTCACTCCTTAAATCCTCCCCAAAAATAAGTTATAGAAAGATTGGTAGACTTTATTCAATTTTGGTTTATTCAGGAGAGAGAGATTGTATAGAATTCCCCGTGTGCAATATTTAACATCAGATTATGAAACTCACACACAAGAAACTAAATTCTGTAATATTTCCAATGAAATTGGTCTCACTTCATTTGGATTCTCTATGAAGAATTTATGATTGTTTTACCCCAAACACTTGTTTATTGACTAGCTTCAAGATTGGTCGAAAACCCTATATTCCACAGAGTGTATCTCCATAATTATAGAAAAAAAAGAGCCGGAACTTTTACCACGGGTACCTTGATATGTCTTCTCAATACCATAGAAATTTTACCATCTGAATCGTTCTAGAAAAAAAGTTATAGCGAAAATGGTAAGATGTCCTGTAAATAACATACCTTAGAACACATCACCAAAAGACTTCATCCTCCCTTGAAATTCGGCCTTCTTTACTTCTGATTTCCTCTGAAATTCGACTTGTGTATCAAATGAATGTATAATGATATTTATTTATACCATTTATGTCACTTCCTTTTAACATTAGGGTCGACCTGACACTTTCTTATTTTGTAATTTTTTTCTTTAATTATCTTCAGGGCCTACATGTACTTCCTTCTTCAATTCACTTTGTCATATTCAAAACTTCATTTCTCCTCAACCATGAGGATCCATGTGACATGCCACATACCACCGGAAACAACATGATATATATTATCCATCCATGGGTGTTTTATTTGCATGTGCATTGTCCTTCATGTCCAAATACATTCATCAATCTTGCAGTCCAAAACCAATGACTAGGGTTGACATCAATGACAACAACCAATCTTCCAACACCAACGACCTATTTAGAGTCGCACCTCTAATATTCTATTCATCATCATATTCATTATTTACAATACAATGGATCTCGTGCCATCCAAACCCCTAATCCATTGACTCAAATTATTCAACAAACCTAATTCCTTAACTATAATTAGAAAACCATCGGAAAAAACCATGTGTTGAAACAACGCCAAAAACGAACGCAAAAAACCACCAAAAAAAAATTCCCCCTACCCCCCGAGGATCCCATATCAATGTATAGTACATGGGACCAATATTGCAAAGAATATAAAACATACCCAACATTCTCTCGCTTGTTGTTTTCTTTGCATACAGGGGGTTGCAAGATTACATAGTCAACAATCCAGGGCATAAATGCCCATAGATCCTCTACACCAAGAGAACTTCTCAGTGCTCATAGATTTTGTTAATGAATCTTCAACATTCTCCAAAGTGTCCACCTTCATCATCAACAACTTCTTGTCTTCAACCATGTCTCTCACAAAGTGATATCAATATGCTTTGTCTTCGAATGATAAGTCAGGTTCTTCGCCAGGAAGATTGCACTCTGAATGTCACAATCTATCCTTACAACTTGTTGTACCAACCTAATACTTGAACACGATACTTGTAACCATATTTCTTCCTTACTTGCATGATTGTCTACCATGTATTCAACTTCTGTAGTTGAGAGTGCCACTACAGACTGTCTTTTTTCCATCCAATTGATTGCTCCTCCAAACAGGTTAAACACATACCCACTTGTAGATTTTATATGATCATTATCTCCAGACTATTCTACATCAACAAAGCCATGTATGTCCAAAAATTTGTCCAATCCTTGTCTTCTTTGGTAGTACAATCCATAAATGGTAGTGCCACGCAAATACCTGAAAACCCTCTTTGTTGTTTTCCAATGATCCTTCCGTGGTTTTGACATATACCTGCTCAAAACTCTCACTGCATGTGCAATGTACGATCTACTACAGACCATTGCATACATCAAACTACCAATCGCACTTGCATATGGAACATGAGACATGTCCTCTTCCTCTTTCTATGTCTTGGGACACTGATCCACATATAAATTTACACCTACAAGAATAGAAACCTTGACCATTTTACATTCCTGCATATAAAACATATGCAATATTGTATCGACATATTTTCTCCAATTTAACCAAAGTTTCTTGTGTGTCTTATCTCTTTTAATTTCCATGCCCAAAATGAAATTTACAGCACCAAGATCATTCATGTCAAATTTAGAGGACAACTGAGATTTCACATCTTGGATAATCTCCTTGGTGTTTCTTATGTACAACATATCATCCACGTACAAGACCAAATAAAAAAAATGATCATCAATTAATTTGAAATACACATAATGATCTGCTTTGCTCCTTGTGAAGCCAAGTCCCAACATATAAGTATCATATTTTTTATACCACAACCTTGGAAATGTCTTTAACCCATACAGGGAGTTTTTTAGCCTGCATACCAACCCTTTTTTTCCCTTCACAACAAATCCTTTTAGCTACTCCATGTGGATTTCTTATTCCAAATCCCCATGTAGAAATGTTGTATGTTTTACTTCAAAATCAAATGTAGCAACAACAAAAAAAAAAATGAAGTTAACTTGGAAACAAGAGAAAAAAACTCACCAAAGTCAATTTCCTCTACCTGGGAATAACCTTACTAACTAAGTTTTGTATTTCTCCACTTTTCCTTCTACATTCAACTTCTTCCTAAACACCCATCCGTTGCCAATGGGTTTTCTTCAAATCAACAATTCCACTAGATTCCAAGCCTCATTCTTGTCCAAGGCTGCCATTTCTTCACTCATGGCCTTTTTTCAGAGTTTTCCATCATTTGAATCCATTGTATCCCTAATAGTTCTAGGATCATCATCAGTAATAAACAAAGAAAAAATTGAACGGAAATCAGGTGGAGCATACCTTTCTAGTTTCCTTCTTTTTCGAATCGATCTCCTTAATACTGTAGTATGAGAATATTCTTCTTTTGATTCTTGTTCTTTTGTAGAGTCTGATTTATCATCCTTCAAATAAAGCTCTATTTTATATGGTTCCTCCTTCCCTAGTAGGACTTCATGTTTGACAACATCCTTGGTTTCTCTAAATACCACATCTCGGCTATACACTACCTTATTATTTTCTGGGTTCCAAAACTTGTAACCTTTTAGACCATCTTTATACCCATTGAAGATACAATTTTTATCTTTTTTATCTAGCTTACCAGTCCATATCTCATGTGGAGTCTTGTCACCTAATGTTGATAAGGGTGATCGATTAACCAAGTAACATGTAGTACCCACTGCCTTTGTCCATAATTCGTGTCCTAACCCAACACTATTGAGAATGCACCTTGATTTTTCCATCAACATCTTGTTCATCCTTTCTGCAACTGCATTATGTTGAGGTGTATATGGAGTAGTCTTATTCCTTGCTATATCACACTTCTTACATAATTCTTTGAATTCATTTCTGCAGAACTCTCCACCATTATTCGTCCTCAACACTTTAATTATTTTCTCTATTTGATTCTCCACAAGAACCTTAAACTCTTTAAAATTGTCAAAGACTTTATACTTCTTCCTGGGAAATATATCCAAGTATTATTTGAGAAGTCATCTATAAATGAGACATAGTACACAGATTTTCCCAATGATGCAACCGACACATATCCAAACACATCACTATGCACTAACTGTAAAATTCCCTCTTCCCTCGTTGCATTAGAGGGGAATCTTACCTGATTTTTCTTCCCATCTACACAATGCTCACAAAAATCAAAATCCATAGAGCGGTTAGACATACCTTCAACCATACCTTTAACATGTAGTAGTCGAAATCTGTCCTCTCCAATAAGCCCTAGTCTTTGATGTCACAACACAATCTTTTCTCCAGAGACTGTAGGAGTTTTTTATTCTTCGGATCCAATCTCGGAAACAATGGAACTATTACACCCATCACTAATGGTGCTTCCCTATAAATTATATAGAGTTCCAAATTGAACTCCCTTCAACAACACCATTTCTCCTCAAACCATCCTGCAGGTTTCGTTCTCAAACATTGTTTTTACCCCTACATCGTCAATTTTGCTTACAGAAATCAAATTTTTGGCCAAACCTGGGATGTGCAGAACACCAAAGAGTGTTCTAATCCTTCCATCCACGAGATTCAACTTGAATTTTCCTCATCCTATGATTTTGGTTGTCCAGTCATCACCTATGAAAACATCGCCTCCATCATACCTTTCATATTTGCAAAACCACTCCCTGTGAGGATTCATATGAAAGGATGCACTTGATTCAACCATCCATGCTTCTTGATCTATATGTGTTCTTGAAGAAGCCAAATGCACATCCCCTCCTTCAGCGGAGGTTTTTTTTTTTCTTTAGAAGGAGCATCTTCAAATCCCTTCCCTCTCTCAACACTTTTGGATCTACATTGCTTCTTGAAGTGCCATTCTTTTCCACATCTCCAACACACAGTTACAAACTTTCCAGGAGATTTATATCTCCCACTTGAGGACTTAGATATATTTCTTTCCTTGGAGCGTCCTCTTGAAAATAATGCATCTATGCTCTGGCATTCCATATTTTCCCGCCTCATCTCCTATGACAATAAGGATGAGGCCACATCATTGAAAGTTAAATTAGTTGAATTACTACATATGGCCACAACCAGACTATCCCATGAGTCTGGTAAAGAGCACAGTAAACAAATACAGTTGCCTTCATCTGAAATCTTAATATAAATAAATTATAGTTGACTTAACACAGTATTGAAGGCATTCAGATGCTCTATCATCAAGTCTTCATCTTTCATCCTTAAGTTATACAGCTTCTTCTACGGGAACAATTTATTTACCAAGGACTTAGACTTATACAAAGTCCCCAACTTATCCCATAATGCTTTGGATGTAGATTTCCCTCACACATTCAGTAATATTGAATCTAAGAAACACAATCGGATTGTGTTCTTCGCCTTCCGATCCAACTTTTTCCAATCTTTTGTTGATGTTCCTGTAGGTGCAGTACCTGGATCCACTCTGATCCATTAATATTTGTCTACCAACAGATATTCCATCTTGAGTTTCCACAACTCAAAACCTTTCTAAGTAAATTTCTCGATCTCTATTTTTGAATTGCTTGCCATTTCCTTTCACCTTAAGAAACAATACCGCAGATCTCCCAATGTAACAAGGATTATCATAGACTCAAGTCAAACCCTTAGCCACAAAGGCGTCCCGCTAAAACCAAAAATATCTCTTATACCAAATGTAGATTTTAACCTTGTACAATCAATTATTGCAAATAGATTCTTAATAAAAAAGAAAAGATACAATGGCACACACACATTACACATATATTTTTACCCTGGAAACCCAAACTAGGAAAACCAACAACCTATTTAGAGTCACACCTCTAATATTGTATTCATCATCGTCTTCATTATTTACAATACAATATACATATAGGATCCTGCAACATCCAAACCCCTAATCCATTGACTTGGATTAGTCAACAACCCTAATTCCTTAACCAAAATTAGAAAACCATTAGCAAAAACCATGTGTTGAAATAGTGCCAAAAACGGAAGCAAAAAACCGCCAAAAACAAATTTGGGGACTACCACCCACGATCCCCCGAGATTCCCATATCAGTGTATAGTACATGGGACCAATATTACAAATAATATAACACTAGTTGGTTAACTACTAGAGGATATGGTGATCAGTTGGTTACTAGAGGAGGAGATTACAGTCAGTCTACTCAGGGAGGATATTATAGTTGATCTACCCATGGAGGATATGGTGGTTGATCCTCTTGTAGAGGATATGGTGGTCATTCATCTCATGGAGAAGGAGAAGGTGGTGGAGGATCACCATCCTCAACATATGAATCTAAAGAAGACTATTGACAAGGTCTCAACCTCTCGAGTAGGTTGAGGGCACCGACAATGTGAAACATCAGTAGTGTCATATCATGGGGAAGGGTTACCCATATTGATGCAAGCTCAAAGCCCCATGTGATCTCCATAGATTGTGTAGGAACCATTATCTAGTGAGCCATTGGTGCACATATATGATCCATCATGTCCTAACATAATATATGATTTGACTTATGTGGCATGCAAGGTATCTACAACTAAGGTGGCTCATCAACCTCAACCATCTCCTCATATACATGCCAATATATGCAAAATACTAGAAAACAATAATTAGACAATTTAACAAAAATGTTATAATAAATTACATGTGTGTTAAATATGACAAAAAATATGCAACTAGATTGATTAAAACATAACAATAGTATTACCTCTAACATCTATTAGCTTCACCTGGCTAAATAGGATATTTTCACATCCTCACCAGTCCATCCCTGCATATGGGTACTACACAATATCTAGGATGAGATTATCCTTACTTGCTAACAAATCGAAACCATCTAAATTCACCCTCCTACATGAATACCTTGACTAGCCCCTCTTGGGAAACATTTTCCCCCGGATGCATGTATGTGCATTATTCGTTGACCTAGTAAGAGGGAGGTGATCAAATGTTAGTTGATTGGTTGGAAACCTCTCAAAAAATAAAGTAAATAATTATGAAGCAAACGGGAAGAGCATCCTCCCATCAAGAAAAAAAATAACAATGATAAATAGTAAGAACAAAATGTCACAAAAAACCGTAGACCACCTAATTAGGTTGGGCCTCTAAACTATAGTATTTACATAACACATCAGAGGGAAACTATTGCACTCCCCATTATAGGTATAGTGTGCTAATATGATGACCATAAGTGACAAGCACATAAACTCATGTGCACTGAATGCATGTAAATGAAATTGGCCACCAATAACCTGGAAGTCTCTAGGGTCAATGATGTCTGCACTGACATATCTTTGCACATATGTTAACTGACTCTCTCCTACAACACTAGGTGAGAGAATATGGAGCTAGAGAAAATACTCCTCTCTCCTAGACAACTCGGTGATGAAATAAATAACATCCTCTATGGGCTAGTACCATAGATTGGGACCAACCCTGAATTCTCGTCTACCATGATCCCAATGAAGGATCAATTGCATCAATAAGCACATGTTCCCTTTAAGAGATGTAGCCTCATAAAACTTGTTGAGGATAACATTCCTCAAAAAACATGAGTTTTTGTTGTAATAGGGAAAGGGTATATATCCCTCTCCCCTCTCTCTAGCCTCCCACTCATATACAAAATTTTCCAGGCCGGTTTGTTGTTGTTGTTGCTATCGTCATTGTCATTTTGTCTGATTCATATACAAAATTTATTAGGTACACACACGTGCACACAATATATAGTAAATGACGATTTTTATTTATTAATTTTTTTTTTTAAACAATTATGTAAAACATACTGGTGCACCTTAAAACATTTAGATGCATTGTATCTAGTGTGTCAAAATAAAACACACCTCATAAATGATGCTTATTATAAAAAATAAAGTTATATATATATATATATATATATATATATATATATATATATATATATATATATATATATATATATATATATA
>ML797049.1:344423-355249 GCA_009831015.1 Picea engelmannii
ATGACATGTACTATCCATATAGAATAGTATTATCTGAAAATATATCATAACTCATACCATTACCCATCAAACAAACTTGGGTCCATTACCCAAACCTGGGGTCTCCAACTTCTCATGGCCATAACTCTCTAACCGTGAGGAATAATGCGACGTTCCACATACCACCGGAAATGACATGACAAGCAATATCCATCTAGGATATTTTCCCTGACAAATTCACTTTCCTTCATCTCATTATTCCATAATTAAGCATGGGTTCTCTTACTCCACAAAGCGTCTTCCTGTGAGGGCTTTCACCATAAGGGGACCACTTTGGAGTTCATCCATATTTACTTCTTATCAACATTGACAAAACAATAATGATTCATATTTACATCAAACAATATTGGGTCCATTACCCAAACCTTTGTGCTACGGGTCTTTCTTCAAGGGTTGACATCAATGACAACCAACCTTAATCAACCATGTTTCCACCAATAATCAATCATAATACAATGGTGTGATTGGTTTTCTTACCAATTCCCTCCAATTATGCATTTGTTACCTTCATGTTCAACTTATTCTCAATTACTCATCACACAGTTGAATAACTACTACTGGGTTCATGATCCAATCGTCGTTTAATTCATTCAATATAAAAATAAAAATAAAAACCATATAAATACTTGATCATAATCATCATCATAACCACAATTACATGAAAATATCCATATGCATCGCATCATTGCATTCATACATATGTATCATCAATCAAAACCATAAAAGGAATCTATATATATCATAAAAAAACAACAAAATGTTTACATCATAGTCCAATATCTGTTAAAAGTATAATACATTTCCAAAAATGCACAAATATATAGCATGGGGGTAGCTAGCCTATCTCACTAACTATCGAGTCCTCGTCATCATCCTAAGAAGGAGGATCTCATTCTATTAGGATTAGGGATCCTCTAGCTAGTTCCCTTATCCCTTAACCTACCATAACTCTTTTCCTCATAACAATGCACCACTCAAATGGTACCCCAAGGGAATCCTCAATCAATGTATGCATCATCTAGATGATGCCATCATTGCTTAGTCACTCTTAATAGAATTTGGTCAATGGGGGATCATATAACATCCAAGACTCATCATCCATCTACATTTAGGTCCTCTCTATGTCAATAAGATAGTGGCATTGGGTCAATCCCCTAAATTTTTCTTCGTCGTCGATGTTGACCGACTGGTCTCACCAATGCCACATCTACATACATTATAAAAGAGGATTTTTAGTCAGATGTATCATATAAAAGTATAGTGACCATAAATGCTAGTTTCTAAACATAGATTAAAAATACAAATAGTAAATCATGCATTTCGCTTACTCTCTAGTCCCCATGCCCAGCCTGGAGGGTGGGGGAGATCCAAGTCTCTTGTTTAGTGACTAGTCCATACTTGCATATGAGAAATCCTAAATTTGTACTAGTATTTAATGCTAATGTGTAAATAAAATCAATTGAAACACACTTTCCACTACACTACCTGCTCCTTCCCTCGTGGGTTTACCCCATCATCTCATGCAGAGCTCTCATGGTCCTACATCTCAAATTACATCATGTGGCTAGAGATTAACTATCCTCTCAAAGAAGAAGGTACATATGAAACTCTTGAAAGAGAAATTACCACTAATCACTCACCTACATGTAGTGAACAATCACCTCATGATAGCCATGAACATTTGGGCCCATCCAACATAGGTGCCCTCAAAAACTCTCTCAATGGTCATCATATAACTATTGGACACCTAGTGTGGTCCATGTAAACATAAATCTCACACCACCCTAGTAACTATCATCTGGTTCTTTAAAATATCTATATCATGAAGGAAAATGGTCCCATAATGAACACTTTACCCCATAACATAGCATGTGTCAAGCATATCCTCCAAGAGTCTATCCCATGGCCTCATTAGTAGGATGTTTTCAATGAATCCGTACATTGACATATAGGTCATAAAATGCACATCCTATAGAGTGATATCAATCCTCTCATCCTACACAATAAATGCCTTGATGTCCACATCCCAATACTCCATAATCTTGGATGGTAATAGAACACTGACAAGCATCAAGGAGTCCCCAAGGAACTTGAGTAAGCCCTGATGAGCACATAGTCCCCTAAAGGCATGATCTCACTCGATCTTAGTTTGAAGGGTGTCAAAACATGTCTCTCTCCAATGGATGATTATGATGTCTACTTGAATAACCATCTTTCAATCATTTTTTTTGTATGCACGCTTTGTAAGTATTTTTATGCACCATGGGTGTGTAGTTGTTCCTAAGATGGTTTCATTTTGGGTGATTGTTTGTCCCTAACGTGGTCAAACCCTTGTTGTGTAGTTGTATCTCCTCAAGTTGTGTGTGTCACACATTCGTTCATTGAATATATGCATGGTTGACATGTTAATAAATTGGCCTATATCCATGTGTGGGATGCAATTGGGGGGGATTTTCTACATGCAACACGCATAAAATCTATCGATATCTACATTTTCTACCAAAACCATACTAGGCATTCCATTGAGCCCATAAAATACCAAACTAAAAAATCAAACAAGCATAAATGAATATGAGGTTTAGATCTCTAACCTAGATCTCCCAACTTGAAAATCAAATGATTGAAATGAAAGTTATGAGCTCTCAAATTTTTCATCCACACAAGCTACTCAAACTCAATCTTGTACAATTGAATTTTGAGTGTGGGGGTCCTACCCTATTTATAAACATTCCCAGATATTATTTTTCTCCATGTGACCCCATATGGGCTCCATTTACCTTTTTCACTGCTAGATTCCTCATTTCAATCTCTTCCCAATGAAATTAATCATTTTTGGGTACTTCATATAGAAGCCCTTATTTTTCCTTGAAGTATAAACTTATGTAACTTATGCCCAAGACCTTCATTTTTCATGATGTTGTTTGCACCATTGGTTTTGTTTCCATCTACAATTTTATGTTATGGTATTATTTCCATGTGTACAAGTAATTTGTACTATTTTTTCCATCATTAGTACCAAGAGGCCCATTCTTAATATGTTAGGTATACTTATTCAAACTAGAATACATGTAGTTTATTCCCTCTGAATGTGTTGCACTAGCCTTGTTTGTTCAATCAAATTACAATTGTATGAACACCCCCCCCCCCTTTAGGAAAGTGGCCTAACCCATCAATATTTGCATTCACCTTTTCCCAATGATGGGCCAAAGAATTACAACAAGATTGTTGAACTCCTTAGCTTGACTTTAATTTATCAATCCAAGAATGTGATTTTTTATGAAGTATTATGCATTGTATGTGAAACTATAAGAGTGCAATCTAACTTATGAATTGATGAAGTAAATGCAATCTAATGCTTTCTTGAATGATGTATTGGCTTCCTTCCTTGAGTATTTAGTTTGTAACCTTCACTCCCTCTTTTGTGAGAAGAAAGTGAGATTATGGGGTTACTAGCAAGATGTTATAGGACTAAATCAATAGGGAAATTAGTGAGGTGATATGTCATAGGTTCAACAACCTCTTCATCACCATACACCATAGGTTAATTCATTAGGGGAAATTTGAGGTCCAAAATGGGCCTCCTAAGGAAAATAATAAAATAAGAGTTATGGATTTTCAAAGGGAAAGAAAGAAAACTACTGTTTTAATCATATTTTTTACTTATCTCCTTATAGGTTTACTCAAATTTCAAGTGTAGGTGCTCTTTGGATGCATAATTAATTTCATTGTGGGTCTATCAAAAGTATGCAAAGTGAGTACTCGTTGGATGTGGAATTCAATTCCACATCCAAGGAGTGCTTACACTTGAAATTTGAGTAAACCTATAAGGAGATGAGTTGAAAATATGATTTAAAAAGTAGCTTTCTTTTTTTCCCTCCAAAATATTCACTTTGAATGGTTAAAGGGTAAATAAGGGTAAAAACTTTATGGAGGGAAAAGAAAAAGAAAAAACTACTTTTTCAATCATTTTTTCAAGTTATCTCCTTATAGGTTTATTCAAATTTCAAGTGTAGGCACTTGTTAGATGTAGAACTAAAGAAGCAATATGTTCTCATGTATTTCTAGTTTATCCCAATGTGGGTCTATCAAAATTATGTATAGTGGGTACTCGTTAGATGCAAAATTTAATTCCACATCCAATGAGTGCCTACACTTGAAATTTGAGTAAACATAGAAGGATATAAGTAGAAAATACAATTAAAAAAGTAGTTTTCTTTCTTTCCCTTAGAAAATCCATAACTCTTATTTTATTATTTTAAGTATTATTTTATTATTTTCCTGAGGAAGCCCATTTTAGACCTCAAATTTCCCCTAATGAATTAGCATGTGGTGTATGGTGATGAAGATGTTTTTGAACCCATGAAACATCACCTCACTAACTATCGAACTCCATATTGATTTAGTCCTATAGCAGCTTGCTAATAACCCCATAGTTTCCCTTTCTTCGCACCGATCAGCTGCAACATCATGAGTATATGCCACTCCTATTGTTTCCTATATTTTCCATTTGGTTTTCATATTCTCCATTGGTTATTTGGATCCCTACTCAATCAAGAAGAAAGAGATGGTGGGTTCTTTCACATGTTGAGTAACTTTCGAATTGGCCCGGTCTAGCTGGCATTATTGCCCACTTTCACTTTGCATTCGACAATGCCTAGCATCGTATGTCATATGCATTATAGCATGATTATTCCCATAGAATCCGGTTGACCATGTGGGATATGTTTTGTTTATCATGTTTATAGACTTACTCTTCGGAAAAGGGAGTTGTGTTGATCCCTTTCTTATTGATTTAGTAAGAGATTGGATCCATTGCTTCATCAAATTTGATCAAGTGTGATTGATTATGGAGACCAAAACAACCCATAGTTAGTCAAGAATGACCCAGATCAGGGAAAAGCATTTGAGTAGCTCTATAAAAGTAGGCTAACAGTTCTGAGATGGCATTCGGACTGAGATAGTATTTTTTGGCTCGCGCGTAGATAAAATTATTTTTGTGGGATCAATTGTTTAGTAATTAACGATAAATAGCATATAAAGAAGTTAGAATAATCATGGTTTTGGAGAGAGAGAGAGAGAGAGTTATGCCTTGGATTCCATGACTACTAGATTCAAGTGCTTGTTAGACTATTATTTTGAAGGTTATTATAGTATGATTAGGAATGTGCCATATCTGAAGGAGGTAGGCTAGGATAATGACTCATAATTGTATTGAGTTTGATGTGCTAGTAGGGTGAAAAAAAGTATATATTTATTGGTGAATTGACCCCTTTCCTATCCCTATTATAATCATGTGTCAATCTTAGTTGGGGAAAGATCAGAACCATCAGGTGATCCTTATATAGCTCCCCTAGTGACAACTCTATAACCATTTCAGATATAATATTTTAGAGAGCATCTAGGGTTTAAATATGGAAATGAGGAGTAATGGGCTTGCATCATCCCTATTTCCCAAAGTATAGAGGTAGGGATTTTTTCTAGGGATGGGGATTGTTCGGGCCTCTAAATATGTTATTTCAAGTCTTATCTTGTTCAATGAATCTTGTTTGGATAGACATGATAGCACATGTAGTTAAGTATTACTATGAAGTAATAAGGGCACAACGGGATAAGGTTTAAGACAGTTAAGGTCACTCGTATGTTGTTTCAACCAATTGACTCAAGTGAAAACCCATAGATCAAGAATGCTCTCTCTTTATGTCTTTATCTCAAAGCTTCTATGTTTCTTTTGGTGGCTACATAATGTAATCTCACCATTCCAATTCCTCTTGTTCTATTGGTGTCTCCACTCGATGGAATTTTGATCACTGACAACTTGATGACTTCCACTTGGCATATATGCTTGTTTACCTGGACTTGTTGTTATCCTATACTTGCTATATGAAATAATATATCCTCTTAATATTTCTTTCCTTCGTGAGTTATCTAATAAATAATAAAGGTGAGTCCCTCTACTTTAATCTTAAAAACCGTCTTCAAAATCATATACTAATCCTTTCTTTCTACAAGACTTTCCAACTAATTTTAGATTACCAATACCTTATATTCCTATTTTAAACTATCAAAATACTTCCCACCTCTTAACTATCTTCTAAGACTTAATATCTCATTTGTCTAAGAGTACACATTATACTTTAAATCTCTTCCTCTTCATAAGGACAAGGACTAATTCTACTCCCTACTAACTTCATAAATATAATTCCTACTCATACATATATCTAAATACAAAGATAAATATTTCTCTTTCTCAACTCCTCTAACCTTAATAATACCCAACTAACATCTTAACCACCTTATCTCTATTAAGGAGCCCCCGCTTTACTTCTAGTTAAGACCTCCTAAAGATAATACCAAAAAGAGATCTATTAATCATGTATCTTCGTAATCCTAACTTATTCTAATACAAAAATCATATCTTATCTAAATACAAACCTCTACATAACTAAGCAAAGGATTTAGTCTTTCCAACTCCTAGACTTATAATTATTTCTATCCTATCTCTAAATATAAATAAAGTATCTATCTCCTTCCTAGAGTAAAATATGGGTTTAAGTATGGAGTTGTTGTGGTAGTTAGTGTTGGTTGCTTGTTGTGTGTTTATGGGTCTTGAGGGAGATAGGGTGTTTCAATATATAAAAGGTTAAAGACGGTCGGTGGAATTGATGTGTTGGGTAAGGATAGGAGGGTTGCTCGTTTATAAGGAGTGTTTATCTCAAACTTGATAATTATTCCTGGAGTCTAAATTCTATATACTAAATATACAACTCTTATCTAAAGACTAAAACTATATAAATAATGACTTCCAAATAAGACTACCTAAATACTAAAGATGTATTCTTAACCCTCAAGGGCTATAAACAACAACCTAAACCCCTCTTCTTATCTTAATACTAATAAAATAGAAAACCAACTCTTAATACTTAATACTTAATATTCATACTTCCACCAACTTCTTATTCTTCTTATTCCTCTTTGTACTTGAAAATGTTATACTTAAGGAGGCTAAAAGAGATCCTTCCAAATTTTTATCCCTTGTTCTTTGTAACTAAAAGGAGCAAGCAAAGACAAAGGCTCTAAAGGAGGGGTTGAGTCACAGTGTTTCCCTGTTATAAAATCTCATGTCTTATGATATCCCAAAGAATTCCTATAATAAAGAAAGAATCCCATCATGATTCTCAACCAATACCAACTGAGAGTATTCTCTAGGAGTATCAGGAAGCATGTTACATGTTCCAGGTTTATCTAGATGAGGAGTTATACATTATATTATCTCTAAATTACTATCTACTAAAATCTATATACTCTAAGATATATAATCTAATCTTAAATCCTCTTTATCTCTTCTAGTTCCTAGACTTAAATTTAAAAATCATACATATTTTTCTCTTCCTTATATTTATAAAGGAATACCATTTTTGTTGCTATCATTGTGGTGAGTCTTGAGTCATAGTAATGTAAGGGGTGAGTTCTATCTTCATAAGTATACAGTTAAAGGTTCATTCCCTTCTTCGTAAAGAGGTAAAGTGATAATCTAGTTAGGATTTATGTAGTCAAATAAAAGTACTAGTTAGGAGTTGTGTAGTCAAAGAAAAGTAAGAATAAAGTTGGTGTAGTGTGAAGCCTCTCTCTGGTTCTCTCCTCTATCTTGATCTAAAGATTAAAGAGTTTATAGTTCCTAAGGGTATCTTTCTATGCTTCATAAGTCAATACAAAATACCAAAAATGAGAAGGAGGATTTTAAGTTTCCTGTGGATTGGTAAACATGAGAAGGAAAAGATGGCATTGGTTAGATGGAAGAGGCTTTGGAAAGGTTAGGTTTGGGAATTCAAATGAATCCAACTAAAAGTTTGACCTTTTTGGAGATGTTTTCTTCTAGTGGTTCTATTAAAGGTTTTACTCTCCAAGCGTTTATCAGTTTGTATGCACCCTCATTCTCACCCAAATATTTTATAGCTTTCGATATTTAGAATCTTTTGGTACTGGGAGGAAGACATTACATTAATTTGAATGTACCTTTTATTAACTAGGTGTGGGACTTACCTTGTTCTTTCACCACAGTTTATCATCTCCTCTCGTCGAAAGCGTTGACAATCCAACTGATGATCTCTATGAATTTGAAAAATTTTGACACACAGGTGCCATGTATAAGTCCTGACCTCCATCGGATATCTTGCTCTTTTTGTTCTTCAGGAATGAAATTATAATCAAAATTAGCATATGACCATTGGAATTTTCTAGTTGCATATGCACGCGAATTGACAGTATCTCCAACGAATATTTTTTTTCTTTTGGGAGCCTTTGTTTCTTTGTTACCAGACTTAGCTTCAAAAGGAACTAGAATAGTTTGAAATGAACTATGCAATAATCTTGGTTGCTATGTTAAGGGGTGTCGAATCAAATTTTATATGTGCACCTGGTATCTTTCTACCTTTCCATTTATTTTTTCCTTAACTAAAGTTTTATGGCTTTAAATGCATTGTTGATGTGATCGACCATGTGTTGTGCTTCCATTGGTACACATTATGTTTAATTTATTAACATAAATATATAAATAAACATGAAATAATAAGAATAATAATTACTAAGGGACATGGCCTAATTAAGGGACGTGATCATTTGCCATCGTGACCAGTCAATGCGTATAAGTATATTGTCAGGTGGTATTGTATCATTCATATTCTATAATCTATCTTATTCGTTATTAAATATATATTATTGATCCTACATGGATTTCAACTTATTTTCTTTCTTATGTTGGATATTCCTCAATAAATGAGCTTTGTTCATTTCATTTTGGGAGAATGGTGAAGGTATGTGCACAATTCACGTGTCCTCTGCGAGATGAAGAGGTGTTTCTTATGGTGAAGGAGTCCACAATAGTATTTACTCAAACTAGGATAGGAGGAGGAAGTATGAGTAAAGGCATACTGAAGTTGGCTATGGAGAGATTTAAATTCCTTGTCATATCATTGGTTCATAGGATAGGAGCTTTATTTGGGGGAGGGGAAGGAGGACTGAGTGAGGTGGGGATAATATTTAAGGGTTGCCTCCCAAATATTGGTTGAGGAAAGACGTGCATAATTGGAGGAGGCTTACTCAATGGATGAGAACTGGGAGAAGGGGAGGAGCATTTGGAAAAGGTGGGATGGTAAAGTCTCATGGTCCCCCTTTCCAAAGAGGATAGTGGTCTAAGGTGGTACCAACGGAGGTGGGGTAGGGAGAGTGGGCGGGTCAGCCAAGAGGGAGAAGGAAATAAGGGAATAATCAGCTAGAGGGATGGGGTTCACCAAAAAGTGGAATATAAAGGGGATCATATCCTAGATGGAAATTCCATAATCTACCACACTATCCCCCCCACCAATGGGGAGGGGCATTAAGTAGATAGATTCCAGGAAGCAGGAGAGGGTTTTCAAGATCAATAGATCATGGCATTCTCCAAGCATTAGAAGGTTCCTCCCATAAGTTGTAAGAGGCCCCAAAGTATCATCATACGTTCAGTGAAGTCTTACTAAATATGGATCGATATCCTAAATACAAAGCACATGCTTGGCCTGATCATGGAGAGGAATCTGATGAAATCTAGTGCGGGCATTGAAGTTTCCTGGGACAATTACCTCCCCCACAGTTGAGTACTGAATGATGTTGGCATACAAATCCAGGTAAGGGTACCCAGATGAAACATTGTAAATAGTGAAGTGAGAAGATATTGGAGGGAAGTAACGAACTGAAATGTATATTTATCTAGGAATAGAAGCTAAGCCGAAAATATGAATCCACATGAACCTAGAAAACGCATCAAAAGAAACCATAGAGACCCTATCTCGAAGAGAGTCCTTGGTTAGACAAGCTAAGGGAGAGAAGGTTATGAACTAATTGCTCAAGGAAGGAAGCCAATAGATCATTCAAGAATGAATTAAATTGCATTACTTCATTAATTCATAATTTAGATTTCACTCCTACAGTTTCACATACAATTCATAGTACTTCATAAAGAAGCACATTCTTGGATTGATAAATTAAATTCAAGCTAGTAAATTCAACAATCGTTTTGTAAGTATTTGGCCCATCATTGGGAAAGGGTGAATCAAAATATGGATGGGTTAGGCCACTTTCCAAAAATGGGAGTTAGGTTACTATAGGTGTAGTTTCATGGAACAAACAAGGTTAGTGCAACACATTCAAAGGGGATAAGCTACATGTATTTTAGTTCGAAGAAGTATAATTGAAAGATAAACAATGAGCTTGATGGTACTAATGGTGGTAAAAATGCTTCCCCAAAAAAGTACTTGTACACATGGAAATAATACCATGGCATAAAAGTGAAGATGGAAACAAAACCAATGGTGGAAGCATCATGAAAAATGATGGTCTTAGGCCTGAGTTACATAAGTTTATACTTCAAGGAAAAATAAGGGTTTTTGTAGGAAGTACCAAAAAATGATTAACGTCATCAAGAAAAGATTGAAACGAGGAATCTGATGGTGAAATAGTAAATAGAGTTCATATGGGGCCATGTGCAGAAAAATAATATTTTTGAAGATTTATAAATAGGGTAGGACCCCCACACTTAAAATTCAATTGTACCATATTGAGTTTGAGTTGATCGTGGGGATAAACAATTCAAGAGCTGATAACTTTCATTCCAATCATTCAATTTTCAAGCTGCAAGATACAGGTTAGAGATCCAAACCTCCTCTTCATTTATGTCTATTTGATTTTTTAGTTTGGTATTTTATGGGCTCAATTGAATGCCTAGTATGGTTTTGGCAGAGCATGTAGAAATCGGG
>ML797049.1:355349-368218 GCA_009831015.1 Picea engelmannii
TGATTCAAGATGTAGGACCATGAGAGCCTTGCATGAGATGATGGGTTAAACTCATGAGGAGAGGGGGAGGCAGTGCAATGGGTGGTGTCTTTTAGTTTCTTTTCTTTATACATTAGCATAAACTCCTTGTACATACTGAGGATTGTAGGTATGGACTACAAGGGATACCTAGACCTCCCCCCACCCTCCAGGCCAAGCATGGGGACCAGAGGGTAAGTGAAATACATGATTTACTATTTTTTTTTAATCTGTGTTTATGTAATAACATAGATGGTTTCTATATTTTTATATGATACATGTGACTAAAAATCCTCTTTTATAATGTATGTAGATGTGGCATCGGTGAGACTAATAAAACAACATTAACAATGAGGAAAAGTTGAGGGGATTAATCTGGTGTCACTATCTCAATGACATAAAGAGGACATAGATGCAGACAGATGATGAGTATTGGATTATATACAGGGATAAATTGACCAAATATTGGTAGGAGTGACTAAGCAGTGATGGAAACATCTAGATGATGCATGCATTGATTGAGGATTTCCTTGGGGTACCATCCGTGTGGTGCTTTATTATGAAGAGTATAGCTATGGTAGGTCAAGGGATAAGGGAATTAGTTAGAGGATCCATACCCCTAATAGCATGAGATCCTCCTTCTCGGGATGAAACTAATGAGGATGATTATGAGGACTTGGCAGTTAATGAGATAGGCTAACTACACCCATGCTATATATTTGTGTAGTTTTGGACATGTATTATATTTGTAATAGATCTTGGACTATGATGTAAACATTTTGTTATTTTTTGATGATACATATAGATTATTTTTATGGTTTTGATTGATGATCAATATGTATCATTGCAATGATAAGATGATTATGGATATTTGCATGTAATTATGGTTCTGATGATGATTATGCATAAACATGTGTATTGTTTTCTTTTATTTTTAGTCGATCTAGAATCGGATTGGTGATACAATGTACAAATCCATTGAGACTCCTAGGAATATGAATGAATGTAATGGATTCACACTCTCTAACCAATTGTCTAACTCATATATACTTTTTAAGTAGGCAAGGATCATGAACTCAGTAGTAGTTATTCCACTGTGTGATGAGTAATTGAGAATCAAGATCAACATGAAGGTAACAAATGTGTAATTTGAGGGAATTGGTAAGAAAACCAATCACATCATTGTATTATGATTGATTATTAGTGGTAACACAACACATATTCCATTGAGAAGGAAGAATGAATGTGAAAGGGGAATAGATGGCCCAAGCTACCAACGTGAGATTCTACGTGTAATGGTTTGTGCCATTAACAAACCAATGTATCAGAGAGGTTGATGATTCATCTAAAAAATACCATCAAAGAAAACCATAATGATCTCAATAAAAAATAGGGAAATGAAAAAATTAAATATATACATGAATATAAAACAATACTAAGGGTAAAATAGCATGCAGGGGTGTAGATTGATTGGAAAGTGTCATCTAAATAGAAGGAAATTTGTAAAAATGAGGTCTCAAGTTCAATTCTCACCCTGATTTACTTGTGCTCCATTCTTACGGGCTGCATGGATGCACCTAGGGTTATAGTGGTAGCCCACAGGGATAAACCTTGTGTCACGCGAGTACGAGAACCGTGCGTTGTTGATTCCCCCAGTACAATATATATATATATATATATATATATATATATATATATATATATACACACTAAGGGTAAATCTCAAGTATAACCCACTGCGTGAGTTCTTGATTCATTCACCATTGGGACCAACAACTAAGAATTCCCTCTTTTGCAAACAAGGTTTAATGTCGTAAGAGCCCTACCATAAGGATTTGAACTTCCCTTGACCAAGGGTATTGTGAGCTTGATCATAACAAGGACTAGATCACTCTCATGAAATGAGCTAGGATGGACATGAAAATTGTAATGAGCTTCATAGCACTTCTTAGCAGCCTCAGTATGTTGCAAGGTTGTGCGACAATCTGCATCATCCTATTTCAATGCTCCTAGTCATTGTTCTAAGGTATAAGTGTCTAGAAAATTTTCAATGGCCAAATGGAGGGAGGGGATTTCATACTTGATAAGAAAAAATGCCTCGACACCATGAGCAAGATGAAAAGGTATAAATATGGTGAAAATATTCATCAAATTCCAATAGACCCATGAAGTGATAAAAATCATATGATGCTAGTTATATTTGTGCTTGTCAACCATTTGTTGGAGCATGGGTTTGAGAATTATACAAACAAACTTAACTTGGACATTGTTAAGGTTTAAGATATTATTAGGTTTCTTTTCAATTTACTAGATAACCATGGCATAGATAGGATCATTGAGAGAAACACAATCACAAGATACACAGCATTTATCCTAGGAAACCCTCATGGGGGAGAAAACCCAGCAAAAAATTCCTTAATATAGATAGCCAATACAATGCCAAGACAATAAACCAAACACTAGAGAATATCCTCTATTGAGAAATGTGCCTCTCTCTTCCTTCTTCTCCCAACTGTATCTACTTGACTTGCGCACTGAGTGATCAAATGAGGCGTTGGATTCCTTTATTTATACAAACTGGAAGGAGTTGGAAAGGGTGCTCTTCACTGGGCATGGTCGACTTGTCTTCTTAGTGGTTAAAACCACTTTAATTATCTTGGGGGCCAACTTCTCAATTTGCATAATATATTTAGGATTTGACCAATGCACAAAAGGGGATTTGGTCAATTACAAAGCTCGACATGATCAATCCACAAAAGGGGATTGATCTAATGAATAATAACTCAATAATAAATAGAATACTCTTTGCAGTTACAATATTTCAACACTCCCCCTTAAAACGAAGGGTATTCTACAACATCATCAAGAGAGAGAGAGAAAGGGCATCAACATCAACAGCATCTGGAACATTGACTGGCATATCTATAAATCATCAGAAGTTTTTCTCATCATCAATATAATCATCCATAGCAGGGAGATGGAATGGAATCATCATCATTTGCATCAACATGGATTAGTATAACACTAATACATCATCATCATCAATAACAGCACAAGGTTGATACAACAGCAGCATCATGGCACGAAGGATAGAGCATCATCAAAAACAACAACATAAAAGCATGAAGGTTGGAGCATCATCAACAACAATAGCATCAAAACACGAAGAATGGAGCATCATCAACATCAACATTATGTTGGAAATATTCAGCACAAAGTTGGCATCTCAACAACATCAGCACAAAACTGGAAATATTTAGCACCAGGCTGGCATCTCAACAACATTAGCATGAAGTTGGAAATCTTTAGCATGAGGCTATGATCTCAACAACATCGGCATGAAGCTGGAAGTCTTTAGCACTAGTTTGGAATCACAACAACATCAACACAAAGCTGGAAATATTTAGCACTAGGCTGGCATCACAACAACATCAGCATGAAGCTGGAAATCTTTAGCACTAGGCTGGCATCACAACAACATCGGCACGAAGCTGGAAATATTTAGCACTAGGCTGGCATCAACACTACTCCCCCTTTCGAGGGAGGTTGTTTCACACTACTCCAAGCTTATCTCGAAAGTGCTCAAACTTTACACGAGATAGAGGCTTGGTCAACACATTTGCAACCTGTTCATCCATACTAACATACTGGAGCTTTATGGCTCCTCTCTGCACCATATCACAGATGTAATGATATTGGATCTCTATGTGTTTTGAATTGTCATGGAACACAGGGTTCTATGTCATCTTTATGCAACTCTAGTTATCACATAGAATCACAGTTGCTTCCATCTTCAGATCGAATAGACCTTTCAACAACTTCTAAATCCATATGGCTTCACAACTAAGGGAACATGCAGCAATGTATTCTGCTTCTGTCGTGCTAATAGAAATGCTTGATTGCTTCCTACTCTGCCATGAGATCATGGCTAACCCCAGACTGAAACAACATCCTGGAGTACTCTTTTTGTTTGAGACACTTCCAGCCCAATCTGAATCGGTATAACCACTCAATATAAATTCATGATCTCCATTATAACTGAGACCACAATCTAATGTACCCTTAAGGTATCTCATCACATGTTTTGCAGCAAACAGGTGAACATTTATGTGGTCTACCAGAAATTGACTCAAGGTGTTCACAGCAAAACATATATCTGGCCTGGTGTTTGTCAGATACATCAATGATCCAATGATTTGTCTGTACAGCATAGCATCAATCAATTCTGACAAAGTGTCAACTAGGAGCTTCAACTTTGTTTCCATGGGTGTATTCATGGATTTTCACTCCAACATATCAAATCTGTTCAATATTTCAACTGCATACTTCCCTTGGTTAAGGAAGATATTCTCTAGGCTCTGCCAGACCTCGAGACCTAAGAAAGAGTGCATTAGGCCAAGCTCTTTCATCTCAAATTCTGCAGCAAGCTTATTTTTACAATTATTGATGAGATTTTATTCTCCAGTTAAGAATAAGTCATCCACATACATCAAAAATATAACAAGCTCATCATTCATAACCTTGAAGTAAAGGTTAGAATCATCTTTACTCTTGGTAAAGCCCAAGCTCGTCAGGAAACTGCCAATACTTCCATACCAAGCTCTAAGAGCTTGCTTCAATCCATACAGAGCCTTCTTCAACTTGCAGACATGAGTCTTCTCGTCTTCAAATTCAAACCCTTGAGGTTGTTCTATATACACTTCTTCTTCAATGACACCATTCAAGAAGGTTGTTTTCACGTCCATCTGGTGTAACTTCCACTTCATCTTAGCTACAAGAGCTATGATAGTTCTGAGTGAAGTGTATCTGGATACAGGAGAAAATGTCTCTTCATAGTTAATTCCTTGCTTTTGAGAAAATCCAGGAGCAACAAACCTTTCTTTATATTTCTCAATACTTCCATCAGCAGCATGTTTTATTTTCAAAATCCATTTGGAAGATACCACATCCTTGCTCTTCGGTCTAGGAACTATTTCCCATACATAATTCTTTATAATGGATTGGTATTTTTCTGTCATGGAATCTTCCCATTATTTATTTTGAATATCTTCTTCAAATAAAGTAGGCTCCTTCTCTAAGAGATCACACAACAAAGCCATATAACTGGAGAATGGCTTGGGTTTCTTGACTTGTCTCATGGTTCCTTTGGAGGCACCATACCTCTCTCCATATTGAATAAGTTCCCTAGCCTGGGTTGGTTTTCTCTTGTGGAAGATCGTCATCTGGGGAGGTTCTTGGGATTCTATTATATCATGATCTTCAAGAATATCCTCATCAGGGGAAGTTATTACTTCCCTCACTGGTTCTACAACTCTAGGAGCCACAGGTTCTTCTTCATATACTTATTCAAGCTGGCATCTTCTTGATTTCTTGAGTTTTTCATCTTCATCAAAGGTTACATCCATGTTGATCTCAATATGATGGTAACCTGGTATATAATCTCTAAAGGCCTTGGAGACCTCACAGTATCCAACAAATATTCCCTTCTTTCTTGAAGGGTCCAGTTTGGTTCTCTTCTCTTTCAGAATGTGTACAAATACTGGACAACCAAATATTTTGAGATGGCTTACTTATGGCTTCTTTCCGGAGAACATATATTAAGGGGTCTTGAACCCAAGTGCACTATGGGACACTATGTTTTGTACACACATTGTTGTTCTTGTTGCTTGTTCCCATAAGTACATTGGAAGATCTTGATCATGGATCATGGTCTTCACTGCTTCCATTATAGTTTTGTTTTTTCTTTCTGCTACACCATTATGTTGAGGATTGTAGGAAGTGGTGAGCTCCATCTTGATCCTGGCATCTCTGCAAAAGTTTGAAAACTCTTTTGAGGTGTATTCTCCTCCATTATTTGACCTGAGTATCTTGATATTTCCTTCAGAGAGATTATCTACCAAGGCTTTGAATTCCTTGAATTTACTAAACATTTCATCTTTTGATTTCAAAAAGTAAACCCATGTTTTGTGAGAATACTCATCAATAAAAGACACATAGTATACATACCCATTGATGGAGGTTGATGGCATTGGGCCACATACATTTGAGTGAATGAGCTCTAGGACTCCTTCTGCTTTATTGTCTCTCTTCGAGAAAGGGTTCTTGATGTTCTTTCCTTGTGCACATATGTTGCACACACCTTCATGGTCAACCTTGAATTCGGGTAGACCTGTGACTGCATTTATTACATATGGTAATGCCTTGTGGTTGATGTGAGATAGTCTTCTACGCCAAAGTTCACATGCATTCTCAATGGAATAGGTCAAGGTTGCTTCTGAGTGACCCTTTAGCTTATACAAGCCACCTTCTTATTTTCCAATAACAATTGTGTCTTCCATGGTTTTTCCTTTGCGCCACATAAGAAATTCTCCATCTATGAAGGAAACTCTGAAGTCGTTCTTCTCTAAAGCTAAGATAGAAAGTAAGTTCTTTGTCAAACCTGGTACATATAGTACATCCTTCATCTTCATTGGGGTCCCTGAATCAAGTTTGTAATTTGATTCCCCTACTCCTTTGATAGGGTATTGATAATCATCTCCAAGTGTAACTTTCTGGGGAAACTTATTTTCTCTAAGGTAAGAGAGAATGTCTCTTTGACATGTCATGTGCTTGGAAGCACCATTGTCTATGAGCCAAGTGTCCTCACCATGTGACATTGATCCTAAGAGGGCAGAGATTAAGACATAGTGTTCAATATGTTCTTTTATCATCTTTGTGGGTGGCTCTTCATCTTCAATTGTATGGGCATGGTGCCTCTTATTTCTCTTCTTGTATTCTTCTCTTCTAGTTGGACAATTCTTAGCAATATGTCCCATCTTGTCATAATGGTAACATTGTTACGATGAAAAATCTTTTTCTCTTCTTTGACCTTTTTGAAACTTCTAGAATCTCCTTGGAGGGTGATATTCTTTATGTATGAATTTTTTTGGGGGGTGAGACTCCTTATGAGTTTCTTTCTGAAAGTAAGACCTCTTTCTTCCTCCTTTAGTGTGAGTAGCTAGGGATTGATATTCATCTCTTGATAGTAATGCTTCTCGGTTAGCTACTCTTGCTTCTTCTTGAACACATTCTTCTCAAAGACTTTCAAAGTTTAATTTATCCTTTCTGGCACAAATAGTTTGGATGAATGCATCCCAAGGTCTTGTGAGACCATTAAGGGTTGTCATTATAAGTTCTTCTTCATCTATAGTATCACCAATTGCTTCTATTTGTTCTTTGAATTGTGATATTCTAAAGAATTATTTCTGAATTGTTTCTCCTTTATGCATCCTTGTATTTTTTAGTTGAGTTCTTAGATTCATCTTTTGATTAATGTTCTTTCCTTCATACAATCTGGTTAGAGAATCAAACATTTATTTTTGAGTCTTATTTGAAGCCACTTGAGGAATCAAGTGATCTTTAATAGAATCTACAATTATTCTCTTGGCCCTAGCTTTGTCCTTTTGGTGTTTTGCTTTAGCTGCAGCATTGGCAGGTTTTGGTACATCTTCTTTAATGAATCTTGTTAGGGCATTCTCTTCAAGAATGAGTGCAATCCTATACTTCCAAGCATAAAAAAATTCCACACCTTCTATCTTGTCAGCAAGCTTATTTCTTGCATACATCTTTACCCGGAGCTAGAAAAATGACCAAAAATTGAAAATGCTCATAATTTAATTTTGAACTTACCAGGAGGTGCGCTTGGTTGAGGCAAGTATCTTGGTGCAGATAGATTTCAAAAAATCCAAATTGTTCCCCTTCAAACTTGACCAATGGTATTTTGGACTGGTACTTCTGGTACTCGTTCTGGTTTCATGGTTTTCTGGTACTTCTGGTTTTCTGGTACTTCTGGTTTTCTGGTACTTCTAGTTTTCTGGTACTTCTGGTACTCATTTTGGTTTCATGGTTTTCTGGTACTTCTGGTTTTCTGGTACTTCTAGTTTTCTGGTACTTCTTGTTTTATTGTTTTCTGGTACCATTGAAAACTACAGTTTCACTTTTCAGGAGTTCTATCCACTGAAAAAGTGTGTTGAAGGTGCCAAAGAGTTCCCTAAGCTAGGGTGCACTTTTCTAGATGATTTTTAGGCTTAAATTCCTCTTCAATAAAATTCCCTAATTTTATTGTATGGCAACAGTGACGTTTTTCTTTATCCAGTGAAAGATGTTCTCTTCAAGTTAGCTCTGAAACCATGTTAAGGTTTAAGCTATTATTAGGTTTTTTTTCAATTTACTAGATAACCGTAGCATAGATAGGATCACTGAGAGAAACACAATCACAATATACACAACATTTATCCTAGGAAAGGCTCATGGGGGAGAAAACCCAGAAAAACTTCCTTAATATAGATAGCCAATACAATGCCAAGACAATAAACCAAACACTAGAGAAAATCCTCTAATGAGCGATGTGTCTCTCTCTTCCTTCTTCTCCCAACTACAGCTACCAAACTTGCGCACTGAGTGAGCGAATGAGTGAGTGATCAAATGAGGCGTTGGGTTCCTTTATTTATACAAACTGGAAGGAGATGGAAAGGTGTATATTCACTGGGCAAGGTCGACTTGTCTTCTTGGTGGTTAAAACCACATTAATTAGCCTGGGGGTCGACTTCTCAATTTGCATAATATATTTAGGGTTTGACCAATCCACAAAAGGGGATTTGGTCATTTACAATGCTCGACATGATCAATCCACAAAAGGGGATTGATATAATGAATAATAATTCAATAATAAATAGAATACTCTTTGTAGTTACAATATTTCAAAAACCATCCCCCCCATAGATAACAAAGTGACGAAAAATAGTGCTCAAATAGTAAATGCATAGTGAGTTTGTGCCAAATTGCATCCTCAAATTATGCACCATGATAAGAGATGAATTGTTTTGGGACACCAAACTGAGTGATAATGTGATTGAAGAAAAAGAAAGTATTTTTCACTACAATGCTATTAAAAATCGACATGGCTTCCACCAACACTTGGTAAATTAATTAATGGCCACAAAAATTTACTTATGACCATTGGATGGCATTGGTTTACACTCCATAAAATCACTCCCCTACTTGCAAAAGGGACCGACCAAAATTAGACGGTGAAGATGGGTTGGTGGTGCCCTTTCCTAAGGGACAAACATTTTACATTGATGGCATCACTTATTTGTTTGAACATAGTGAGAAAAAAAGTTAGGATAGAAATAACTAGCTCTAATGATATTTTGGGGGGTAGCCATTTTAGAAAGGTGACAACCACAAGCACTATTATGACAATCATCTGAGACCTTCTCAACCTTGTCAAGAGTGTGGAAATGACACAAAATGGTGACAACTCCTTGCCTATATAGTACATTTCCGATGAGGAGATATTGAAGAACTTGATGATAAATGTGATGTTGAACATTAAGAACGAGTGAGGATTGAATTTCTAAGAGCATGAGTAAATGAGAATGTCACCATACCAAGGATAGTTTGATGAAATAGTGAACAAGTGTTCATCAGGAAGATCATCATTGAGGGATGGATTAACTACACATGTAAGTAGGTCAAAGATAAATTATGCTAGGGGAAAGGATTTCTTACTCTTGGGAGTATAAAACTCCTAGAGGATCATGATCCAATGGGCGACTTTTCCATTAATAACTAACCTACTCAAGAGGTATAACATGTGATTGAAATTCACAATGACTTTAGTCTTCCTTGTCATGATATAGGGATACAACTTCTAGCCTAAAAATATGATGACTAAGGCAAGTTTTTCATCATGATTATAGGATAACATCTAACCTTGGAGCTTTTTCTAATGTAATAAATTGTGTTCTTGGAATGATCCTCCCCTTCTCGTACTAACATAATAGACACAACAAAAGGTGACACAACAATGTTGAGGATGTAATATTTTTCAAAGTTGGGATGACTTATTAAAGGAGTAGATGTGGGTTTAATGCATCAAAGGATTTTTTAGCTTAGTCATCCTAGCAAAAGGGTATGTCAAGATGCAAAAAATGAAAAACCCCATGTGCACATCTCGCATAGTTAGGAACAAAAGAATGCAATAAATTTTCCTTACCTTGAAGGCTTTGCAATTGGAACAAATTTTAGGGTGGAGGTAGTTCAATAATGGATTGAACCTTCAACGGGTAGACATTGATATGCTACTTAGATATGATGTTTTCATTTAATGTTTCATATTTGTCATAATCTTTTAGATTTCTATGCATGCTTTAGTCTTTTAGGGTATAAAATAGGTCACATCAACTACAATATGGGGCCTTGAAATCCTACCATCTAGTGGCCCATCATCACCCCACAACTTGGAGGTTTTTCACATCCTTGTGCAACCAAAAATGCCCCCCCAACCCCCGTACAATTTTCCTTTTAACTTTGCCTTCTCTACTTGTCCATCATGTCATTCTTTGCATGTTTGTCTAAAATCATAAACTACAAATTTTGTGATGGCACCCCTGCCATGATATCCTGTTGTCTACTCCACATCTTGCCAACTCTTCTTTTCCTTCAACTCATTCATTTCCTCTGTAGGTGTAGGGTGTAAAAGGAGAGGAGGATTGAACTTAATTCCAATCCATTTGAGATTTAAATTTCTCAAGGTTTCCTTACACAACTGTGCCCTAAACAAAGAACCATGTACATTTTGGGGGGACGAAGCTCCACTCTTTGGAGGTCAGTGGGAAGCCCATTCCATCTACTTTAGAAGGCATAGAGTGCCTTTTTTCTTTTAAATCCATGGTATTGGCCTCATAGTGGGAAATTTCCCCCTCTATTTTTCATCTAGTATAGGCATCAAATTTGTGTCTTATGTCAAGGTCGCGTGGCTATTGATTATGTCCTTTGGCCTTATTGCTTTATCCCTAATCCATATATGGATTCTTGTTTCCTCTTCCTTATACTTTTGTAATTTAGAAACCTTCATCTCCTCGAGGTGAATCCAAGAGAATATCACTTTGAGCTATACCTCTCCTACATAGGGGTTTGGTGACCACCTATTGGAGTGAGGTAGCACATAACTGTGCAGGTAGAACTCACTCAGTTGGTATCTTTCATCCTTATCACCATATTATCATGTTTCTATGAATTCATTGGGTGTATTGACTTAGTAAGGGAATTGTCTAACTATTCTACCCAATTGAAATTTGTGCCACTATTATTTAAGAAAAAAATAGTATATACTTGTTGATGCTTGAATTTGTTAGGACCAAAACGAAAACATCATGGGGATACACATCCCCCTACATTTTTATAGAGGTGGCACTCCTCTTTGTTTCAAGATTTTCTTGGAATTCTATATTTTAAAAATAACATAGGACTTTGAGAAAGTTTGTCGTGATATTCAAAAAAATATAAAGATTGCAGTAAAATAAAAAGTTTTGTTTTTAAAGAGAGTTCCTGAGAGATGACCAGGAACTTCACACATCACATATTTGAAAAAGATAAACAAAATTTCCTCACATCCATCATAGTTAAACTAAATATTTCTAATCACATAAAATAAAAGAAGATGGTATGCATGCATAAGAGAACTTTAATAGAGTAAACATGTGGGGAACTCAAATAAAGATAATTATAAATCAATCTCAAATATTTTATACTCAAAACTTAGAGTTATAAATACAGTTGAAGGGATTTTTGAAAAAAATATAAAGTATGTTACAAAGCCTTTAAATTTAAATGTGTTTGTTCTTGAGACTAGAATTGGGGCTTCTGCGGACCATAAAGAAAATATAAACAAGAAGTAACTTGTGGAAAGAAGATGGTGGGTGATGACAGAGTAGCAAGACCTGGAAAGAAAACAGGAAGAAGTTATTAGATTTCGGTTAAACCTTTCTAGTCAAAGAAGCAGAGTAACTAGATGAAAAAATTGATAAAGAAAGCGAGATGTGATTAGCATGACCTCACTATGATGGTCTCCCTCCTTCATTCACTTTCTTGTTGTTGTCCTTTTATTGTCCTCATTGACGGTTATAGGAACTGTCTCAATTGTTGCTTCTTGGCCTTATTTAGTTAGTTTGTCAATTTCCTTTTTAAACCAATCTTTGATGTAATTTTTTCATTGGCGCAACATTTATTTCATGTCTGATTTTAATATTGAATAATTCTCCTTCCAAGTCTCTTAAGTCATGAGAAATTCCATGTATTGCCTCTTCGATATCTTGATTTTTTGCAGAATAATCAACCAACCAATTTTCTAACTCTTATTCATTATATTCAACTATGCCATACAAAATTTTAGTTGGTAACCCCTTAAATATCTCAACTTGTTCTTCAAATTGTTGCTTTGTTAGAAACATTGAATTGAGAATTAACTTAGGGTCTTGTACCTCATCAGTGTTTCCTGCCAGATCTATCTCTGTGAGTCTTTTGAACAATTATTCTCTTTTTAGTATGCCTTTGTTGCATGCTTGGACAATGTTATTCAAATTCTTGATCTTTTCCTTCCAACAAACATTTAGTTGTTTAATTCGACTTGGAGAAGGCAGATCATCTTCTCTTCTTTTCAATTCTATCATGTTTGAGACTTTAATTCCAAATAGCATGACAACATCAGCGTAGAAACCTTCTTCATTCTTTAAATCAACTTGAAAATACTCATAAAAATCATGTGCCCTTGAGCCGAAAGAAACAATATTTTTTGATACCTCCCATGCTTATGTTATTAGTGACATTCTTTTTTTAATGTTTTTCTCTACATAACGTTGGACTGCTATGAGTAAACTTGAATATCCTTTTAACTTAATGGCGGGTGTAGTTGGTTTAACCATTGACAAAGGACTCGCCAGGATTGGAAGAGGCATTAAGGCATTTTCCAATTCTTTGATCCTTTCTTTTAACTTAGAATTTTCAGCCTCCAGACCATCAATAGAATC
>ML797050.1:17802-30880 GCA_009831015.1 Picea engelmannii
TAGGAGGTTCTGGAAAGGGTGATAAAGGCAAGATATAAAGCCTTATCAGAGAATTTTGCAGAGACAAATGCAGCTTTTGATATGTGAAAGCATTAAAGACAAAAAGAAGAAGAAGAAAATCACAAAGGATTATAATAGCTTATGGTGGTTAGCTAAGCGCTTGAAGAGGAAAATTAAAAAATTGAAGGAAAAAATTAACACACATCCAGATTTGCAAGTGCTGGCCCAGGTTGCTATAAATTTGTAGGGAGAGAAATCAAATGAACACTGATTTTTTTGATGGAGCAACAGTTTTGAATATGAAAGGTTTCCTTTTTGACCAAAACAAAGCTTTCACCAGCACATAAGGCGAAATTATAACCAATCAGCTGTTGAAAAGCAGAGATTTCATCAACTAATTAGCAAATCCTAAGGCGAAATAGCTGGTGAAACTACATAATGAGAATTTTGAAGAGTTGAGCTTGAACATAGCGATTTTGGAGTGATTTAAAGGGTAAGAGAGTATCAAAAGATTAATCACCGAATCAGGAAACATTTAGTATCAAAGATTCATGGATATTTTGGGGTTGAATGTTTAATTGGTCAACTAAAGTTTTGTTTACAGTTGTTGAAAGATTTCCAGCCACTGAAGACATGTGCCTTTCCCTCCACGACACATCAGAGACATAGAAGTGATGAAGACCAGATGTCAAAGATCAACTAAGAAGACAGTTCGATTCCTAGGAACTAGTTCTTTAATTATCCTATTGTATTTAGTTAGTTTTTTGCTTTCTATGTTTAGAAATCCAGATCTAGTTTTCTAGGATCTTAGACTTGTTGTAAAGGCTATAAATGCCTATATTTTTCATATATCAGGGTTCGATTTTGGATTGCAGAAATACTCTATTGTATACAGACCTTTCATATGATAATACAAATCACAGTTTTCTCTCTCTATTGATGTCAGATTCCCATTTTTCTTTTTGTACTTTTATTCAAGTTGTTTCAGCTGCATAATGACTGTCATCTTATTGGTTAGCTCATAAATTTATCAATAGTTTCTTATCCTTGTTTATTAAACCCTACATTTGTATTTGGTTTATAAGCATTATTTTCTCACCCACTTTAAAAACTATCATCTGATTATTGATCCTTGAGAGCACTGGTTCATTTGATTTTCATGTTGACTGTCTAAATACCATACTATAATTAAGTCATCCCATTGATCCACACATACAAAATACAAAAAACAAGTTTATTTTAAGTTACCAAGCATCTTTGACCCACAGCCACAAAGAGTTTCTTGGAGTGATAGCAACTATAATGGAAGCAGTGAAGACCATGAACCATGATCAATATATTCTACTGTGCTTATGGTCAGAAGCAACAAAAACATTAGTATATGTGCCGAACAGATTGTCCCATAGTGCACTTGGGTTCAAGACCCCAGAAGAGATATTCTCCGGAAAGAAGCCAGAAGTAAGCCATCTCAAAATATTTGGTTGCCCAGTATTTGTACATATTCCAAAAGAGAAGAGAAACAAGCTGGACCCTTTAGGGAAGAAGGGAATATTTGTTGGATACTGTGAGGTATCCAAGGCCTTCAGAGTTTATATACCAGGTTACCATCATATTGATATCAACAAGGATGTAACCTTTGATGAATATGAAACACTCAAGAAATCAAGAAGATGCCAACTTGAAGAAGTATATGAAGAGGAACCTGTAGCTCCTGGAGTTGCAGAACCAGTGAGGGAAGTCATAGCTTCCCTCAACGAGGAGATTCTAGAAGATCATGACATAGTAGAATCTCAAGAACCTCCCCAGATGACGATCTCCCATAAGAGAAAGCCAGCTTGGGCAAGGGAACTTATTCAATATGGAGAGAAGTATGGTGTCTACGAAGGAACCATGAGACAAGTGAAGAAGCCTAAGCTATTCTCCAGTTATACGACTTTGATGTGTGATATCTTAGAGAAGGAGACTACATTCTTTGAAGAATCCATTCATAAGAAAGAATGGGCAGATGCTATGACATAAGAATACCAATCCATCATAAAGAATGATGTATGGGAAATAGTTCCCAGACTGCAGAGTAAGGATGTGGTATCTTCCAAATGGATTTTCAAAATAAAACATGCTGCCGATGGAAGTATTGAGAAGTATAAAGCAAGGTTTGTTGCTCATGGTTTTTCTCAAAAGGAAGGCATTGACTATGAAGAGACATTTTCTCTTGTAGCCAGATACACTTCAATCATAACCATCATAGCCCTTCCAGCTAAGATGAAGTGGAAGTTACACCAGATGGACATGAAAATTGCCTTCTTGAATGGTGTCATTGAAGAAGAAGTGTATATAGAACAACCTCAAGGATTTGAAGTTGGGATTTACCAAGAGTAAAGAAGATTCTAATATTTACTTCAAGGTTATGAATGATGAGCCTGTTATATTGATGTTGTATGTGGATGACTTATTCTTAACTGGAGAAGAAAATCTCAGCACTGAATGTAAGAAGAAGCTAGCTGCAGAATTTGAGATGAAATTCCTTGGTCTAATGCACTATTTCTTAGGTCTTGAGGTCTGGCAGAGCCCAAAGAGGATCTTCCTTAACCATTGGAAGTATGCAGTTTAAATCCTGAAGAGATTTGACATGTTGGAGTGAAAGTCCATGAATACACCCATGGAAACAAAGTTGAAGCTCCTGGTTGACTCTTCGTCAGAATTGATTGATTCTACGCTATACAGACAGATCATTGTGTTGTTGATGTATCTGACGAACACTAGGCCAGATATTTGTTTTGCTGTGAACGCCTTGAGTCAGTTTCTGGTAGAGGCCAGACGTGTTCACCTAGTTGCTGCAAACATGTGATGAGGTACCTTAAGGGTACATTAGATTGTGGTCTCAGTTATGATGGAGATCATGACTTTAGACTGAGTGGTTATACTGATTTAGATTGGGTTGGAAGTGTCTCTGACAGAAAGAGCACTTTAGGATGTTGTTTTAGTCCAGGGTCAACCATGATCTCATGGTAGAGTAGGAAGCAATCAAGAATTGCTCTCAGTACGACAGAAGAAAAATACATTACTGCTTGTTCTGCCTGTTGTGAAGCCATATGGCTTCAGAAGTTGTTGACAGGTCTATTCGACCTAGAGATGGAAGCAACCATGATACTATGTGATAACCAAAACTGCATAAAGATGATAGAGAACCCTGTGTTCCATGACAAGTCAAAACATATAGAGATCTGATATCATTATATCCGTGATATGGTGTAGACAAAAGCCATAAAGCTCCAATATGTTAGCACAGATGAATAAGTTGTTTATGTGTTGACCAAGCCTCTATCTCGTGTAAAGTTTGAGCACTTTCGAGATAAAGGGAAAATCCCATGAGGCGGTAGACAGATGGAAAGGCCCATGAGGCGGTGGTAACCAACAAAGCCTATGAGGCAAAGCTCTAGTGGAGATGGGTAAAAGACAAATCAGTACTGTGGGAAAACCTCTAGAAGGCCAAGTATGCACTGAACATAAGTGACCAGGAGAAAATTCGGCTCATGGGCACAAGGGAGGGATCAACCATCTGGAATATTTCCTGGCAAAATAAGAACTGGATCCAGAAACATAGCTTCTGGGAAGTCATAAATGGTAGAACAACAAGGTTTTGGGAGGATGCATGGCAACAGGAACCTTGAATGGAAAATCTGAATAGGGAGGAGCTTCAACATGAAATGATTGGGCAAGGAAAAAAAAAAATCCATCATTACTGGAAGCAAAAGGATGGCAATGCTAGATGGAGGATCTTGGACAAACTTAACCCACAAAATAGATCTCGGATCGAAACAATAACGAAAGAGGTGGAGGAGGAATTGGGAAAAAGGAAAATTGGGGTCTCGGAAGAAGAGGACCAATTGAGGTGGGGAAGGAAAAATGGGGGTGAATTGAACTTAAAATAAGCACGGTATTACATCACGGGTCATGACCAAGAAAATCTAGAACAACAGTGGGAATTTTTTTGGAAAAGCCCCCAATGGCCAAAAATCAAAATGTTCAAATGGCTAGTTCTACATAACCGAATTCTAAGTTGGGAGAACCTCATGAAAAGGGGTTTCATAGGTCTCTCTCCCTGCCATCTCTGTCTAAACAAGGAGGAAACAACTAACCACCTCCTAGACGAGTGAAGTTACACAATAAATATTTGGGATTGGGCGGAAGACGTCTTTCGCCAATCCAATAGGATCCGAGGGAACATCAATGCAACCATCAACGACTGGAATGAGGGTTACATTGAAAATGAAATGGTAAGCCTTTGCTGGAATCTAATGTTGGGGATGATCATCTAGGAAATCTGGAAAGAACAAAACCAATGCATCTTCAAGAATGAAAACATACTGATGGAAAGGATAAAGGAGACAATAGTCTCTCAAATAAGAGAAACGGTGCAGAGCCACAACCGCAAGACGAAGAAAGCACAACTCACAGACCAAGACTCCTGTATCCTGGACTTTTTTCAACTGAAAGATTGGTGCAACAATCTACCTATAGGGTGCAACCTACTACTCCAATTAGGAGCCCGCAACTGGACTCCCCCTCCATTAGGGTTCTTCAAATTGACTTTGACGGGACAGAAAAAGGAAATCCAAGAGCGACAGGGGCAGGTGGAGTGATCAAAGACAGTGGCGGCAACATCATCTGAATGTACGCAGGGAGCATGGGAAACTCAACCAACAACGTGACAGAATTTGGAGCCCTGGAACTTGGCCTTGAAATCCTCAGTCGCGAAAGGATGACAAACACCATCGTGGAAGGTGACTCCACCTTGGTTATCAACACAGCGAAAAAACTCTAAAATGGCACCAGAGTGGCCAAGGTTTAGAGCCACTGACACCTTTCACAATCCCTACAAAAAATCCAGGAGCATCTGAGAACTCTAAATACAATGGAGTTGCATTGGGTGCACTGGTCAACGAATGTGATAGCGGACATGCTCGCCAATGAGGGGGTTGACAAGGAAGGACCGGAACTAGACGATACTTGGATCAACATTCTGGATGGGCAACTCATAATAAACTACAACCACCTTGCGGCCAAAGATCATGAAGGCAGTTTAAGCATGGAAGATCACATCGAGGAGGACATTGCAAGGCCTCGTGGAAGGGACACGGGCCCCAGGTAGGAAAGGATTGCCTAAAACTCTGCCAGTAATTACTATGCAAGACCATAATAAGCAATTAACATATGACCAGAAGCAAGGCCATTATACCAGTAAGTGGCGTGGGGAAAGTATGAGTGAAAGGCTAGGCAACAAGTCACATGCAACGAAATATATAAGGCATGTGAGGCAGATAATAACTAGGATCGATCCACCAGGCCAAGTACAGGTATGGAGAGCAGCACAATCAGATCACAGGTGAGAAAGGGAAGTCATCACACATGGACAAAGGACAACCTATCATGATCATAAGAGCCTTAACAGGAAACTTGACGGTAGCGCACATCATCATGAGCAAACCAAGATTGAAAGGATAGGATCGCAGTGGGGAAAGGTCAATAAGAAGAGGGACGGCAGAAATAGACGCAATCAGAAGGAGCACAACAATATGGATTATCATAGATTCAAGGGGAGGGAAAGGAAGAGTACCTAGGAAGTGAAGCATAGATAGAGTAACCAACACAAGAGCTGTGACAGTCAAAGTGGGATGGCATGTCTAAAGCAAATGCACAGGAAAAGGAACCCCCCTAGGACGGAAGTCCCAAACAGTCTGCTATTTCTAACAAGAATGGCATAGGCTACGAAATATGCAGAGGGCACCTTCGGAACTAGGGTTGCGCCGAAGGGGAAGGAAACCATCTCCCGATGGGAAAAATAATTAAATAACAAGTGCAAAGGTAAAGCGCGGGATGCATTGGTACATGAAGCGGACTGGGTAACTGATCCGAGGGCCACGCAACCCCGAGAAACCCTCTTCCACAAAACGATGGAGATGGCATGGCTAACTAAGATGATGCTCATAAAAGTGATTTCAGAAAGGGAAGAAGCCAGGCAAGAGGACAACAAGGAAAACAAGAAAATGTTGGACGAGATCCTGCGTCGCATCAACAGTCTGGAAACTATTACCAAACTGTTAGTAGAGGTAGAGAAGGACCAAAAATGCAAGTTGGAGTGGTTGGCAGCCCAGTTCCACTTCTACCTACGCTATGTCCATCACATGGACATCATGCCTGCTGATGGACACAGTGTGCCAACTCAAATAAGGAAGACTCTCACAACCTCAGAGAAGGAAGATAACAAGAGCTAGGCGGATGGCGAGAAGGAGCACCCCCAGGTGCATAAACACTTCATAGTTTCAGATCAATGAATTGGTAGTCTATAGGCAATAATTCCAGGCTTTGTTAGGTTAGCTCATATATCTTTCATGCTCTGTTTTAGGAGGGTAGTTTTAGTTTCTTCTTTCATGTATATGTTTTTTCTCCAAGTGAACATGGAAGGTATGGTTTGGTTTACCTTGGTGGCAGACTAGAACCATCCCTCGTTACTTTCAACTTGCGCAACTAGGGACCCCCTAGTCTAGTTTCCTTCTAGGAAGACCATGAGGCCCACCTTTTGTATCATATTATTTTCAGTAATATAGATTCCTACACTCACTTATAAAAAAAATAACATTTTTTTTTTAAAATTTGATAGAAAATAAAAACAATTTTTACCAAAATATTTTACCTTGTAATTATCTTACATAATTTTAATATTGTTAAATTCTAAGTGATCTAATCACTATCTTTTTTAAATTATTTAATTAAATAAAATGTATGATTGATCATTCCCATTTATTAAACATTCAAGAATGATGGTTTGCCCGGGCATGAGAAGTTTACATTAACCATTTATGAATTTTCAAAGCTATGATGCGCTTACTCATGATTTTGTACATAGTAGTCCAAATAACCCAATATCATTTTACAAGTTCCTTTCCCAAGAAGGGGTGAATAACAAATTAATGCCTAAGAAGAATGAGTGTTTCCCTTACATGAGATTTATTGTAGGTATGATATAAGAAACATTTAGTTTGGTTGTGGAATATTAGTTCGAAGTTTTAGTAGTTATGGATAGGATTTGGAGAATGTGCATTGACTATGAAGTTCTAAAAAATATTTCTCTCAAGGAATGATACTAGATGGGTTATACCATAGAATCTTGATTTAACTAACTATTCATAAATAAAGAAACAATCATTTTGTTTCTTAGGCAATGCCACCTGCATGGATGGAGAAGCATGACTGGAGGAAAATCAATGATTGAGTAGAGTGGATGGTGGCTACATTTCAGTTGTTTGGGGGAGCACCCACAAAATATGTAGATAGATATCTTTCCTTCTTTTTTTTTGGGTGGGAGGGGTTCTTTTGCCTCGAATTGATGACTTGTTGGATCAGTTGCAACAGAAAAATTACTTCTCCAAGTTGGATTTGAAATCCTGGATATCATCAAGTTTGGATCAAGGAAGAAGACACATAAAACATTGTGTTCAAGATGAATTGAGGTATTTACGAGCAATTACTACTGTCTTTAGTGTGAGAAATCACATGTATAGAAAGATAACTAAACTAACCTCCTATCTATGAATCAAACAACATATCAAACATAATAAGAACATAAAGAGAAAAGGAAAAATAATACACTAGATATACATGGTTCACCTAATTGGGCTACTTCCACAACAAGGTTGTCTTCTATTATCTCCATAAATCTCCTTCAATCTTACAAAAGAGAAACTCCACAATTACCCCATACAAATATAGAAGAATGCTTGAGAGCACAATATGATGATCACATGTTATGCCTTAAGAGGCACTCTTGGCATTATTATATACCAAGAGATATGGAGGAATTACTCTCACATATTTCATGTGGAATAATATAATTCTAATTTTTATCATCTCTTTATATAATATTCCTACCAAGAGTAAACTATTCCATAATAAATATGGGATATTTGTTTTATACTCTTTTACATAATATTGTGGACAACTTCCAACATAATACAAAGACAWTATTACCTTCCAAGGAATATAATATATTCCAACACTCCCCCTTAATARTGGCTGGGAGAAAATCCTACACTAATGGAGGAAGGAGTTATTACTAATGCTCCCCCTTGATGACAACTTCCCTTATCCCCAACAAAGAGCGAAGATGTACAAACTTTGTCTTTGTCATGGATTTGGAGAAGATATCGGCTGCTCACTGCTCATGAGGACAAGATGCCAGAGAGATAGTACCAGCTGCAACTAGATATCGAATATAATGTGCATCAATATCAAGATGTTTTGTCTTGGAGTGATATACCGGATTATAAGCAAGTTGTATTGCACCTTGATTGTCACATCTCAACTCTATGGAAGATTTCTGAATCCGTCCAAGCTCTATAAGAACATGGCGTAACCATATTGTTTCTTTAGTTGCTTCTTTGGCTGCTCTGTACTCTGCTTCACAAGAAGATAATGAAAGAGTCTTCACCTTCTTACTGGACCAATAAATTGGACCTGAACCAAGTTGAAATAGATAACCTACAATAGACACTAATGGAGGAAGGAGTCATTACTAATGCTCCCCCTTGATGACAACTTCCCTTATCCCCAACAAAGAGCGAAGATGTATAAACTTTGTCTATGTCATGGATTTGGAGAAGATATCAAATGCTTGTTTCTCATGAGGACAATATGCCAGAGAGATAGTACCATCTGCAACTAGATCTAGAATATAATGTGCATCAAGATCAAGATGTTTTGTCTTGGAGTGATATACTGGATTATAAGAAAATTGTATTGCACCTTGATCGTCACATCTCAACTTTGTGGTGGATTTTTGAATCCGTCCAAGCTCTATAAGAACATGGCGTAACCATATTGTTTCTTTAGTTGCTTCTTTGGCTTCTTTGTACTCTGCTTCACAAGAAGATAATGCAAGAGCCTTCACCTTCTTACTGGACCAAGAAATTGGGCCTAAACCAAGTTGAAATAGATAACTTGTAGTAGATTTTCACATATCAACTCTGTGGTGGATTTCTGAATCTGTCCAAACTTTGTTAGAACATGACATAACCATATTGTTTCTTTAGTTGCTTCTTTCGCTACTCTGTACTCTGCTTCACAAGAAGATAATGCAAGAGTCTTCACCTTCTTATTGGATGAAGAAATTGGACCTGAACCAAGTTGAAATAGATAACCTGCAGTAGACCGTCTATCTGAACTGTCACCTGCCCAATCAGAATCTATATAACCAATAAGTGAAATTGTAGCACTGCTAGAATAAAATACACCATAATTCATTGTCCCTTTTAAGTATCACATAATTCTCTTGGCTACCTGCCAATTACTTTCATGAGGCTGTTACATGAATCTAGAAACTAGACTGACGACAAAAGAGATATCGGGCCTGCTGTGTGTCAAATATCAAATTGCCCACAAGCTGACAATACAATTTGGCATCAACAAGAGGAGTAGTACATTCCACAGTTAACTTAACACCGGACTGAAATGTTGTGGGAGAGGGATTATAATCACTCATATGGAAACAAGTCAACAAATGTATTGCAGACTTCGACTGAGAGAGAAAAATACCATTGGCCATATGACAGATCTGAAGACCCAAGAAATAGTGCAAGATGTCAAGATTTGTCATCTCAAACTGCTTTTGAAGATCACTTTTCATATTTTGAATTAATACAAGTTGGCTACCAGTGATAATAAGATCATCCACATATAAGACAATAATGAGGACATGATCACTAAAGTCCTTGACATACAGATTTGGATCAGATATACACCGCTTGAAACCATTCTTCAAGAAATATGCATCAATTTTATCATACCAAGCCCTCAGTGCCTACTTGAGACCATAAAAAGACTTGTGTAATTTGCATACTAAGTTAGAACTTTTAGCAGTAACAAAGCCAGGGGGTCATTGCATATAAATGTCTTCATTAAAATCACCATTCAAAAAAGCACTTTTAACATCCATTTGGTGTATTTCACATTTATAAGACACAACAAGAGATAAAATGGTTCTTATTGTATTCATTTTAGCAACAAGAGAAAAAGTTTCATTATAATCAATACCTTCTTGTTGATTAAAACCTTTTGCAACTAACCTTGTTTTATATTTTTCAATCCGACCTTCTACATTAAACGTTGTTTTATATACCCATTTACAACCAATTAAGTTCTTTCCCCGAGGAAGGGGAACAAGAGTCCATGTCTTTTTCTTTATTAGAGATTCATACTCAGCAGTCATAGCTTGTTCCCAATGAGGGTGACCCTTAGCTTGAGAATAAGTAGTAGGATCATATGTGGCTAATCCTTTGGTCATACAAGCAAAGTTAGATCTAGTTCTACGTGTATCAGAAGGATGATCGATCTCACTACCGGTGGATTCAAGAGTTTTCTGGGCCCAAACAGGAAGATGAGAAGCAACATAAGTTAATTAAGGTACTTCGAGATATTTAGGTGGAATACTTGAAGAAGAGGGTGAACTCATATCAACAGTATGCATAGAGATGGAAGAAGAGCTGACAAATATAGGTGTAACAAGAGACAATGGCACATTCAAGGTAACATGAGGTTCAAGAGACTGAGGTGGTGGAGAGACTTCATTGAAGTGAACATCTTGTCGGATAATGACACTTTGGGTAGAAGGTTCAAACAACCTATAAGCTTTGGAATCCTCGACATAACCAATGAAAATACATTTATGAGACTAGGTTTCTACCTTTTTCCATTTTTCATCGGGAATATGAGCCCAACATTCACTGTCAAATATCTTAAAGTTACTTATATCGGGTTTTCTTCCATTCCATTTTTCCTCAGGGGTAACATGCATGAATGCTTTTGTAGGAAATCTGTTTAAAATAAAGTTAGCATAACAAATGGCTTTAGCCCAATTTTTTTTATGTAATCCTTTAGAATATAACATACATCTAGCCATTTCAACCAAAGTCCTATTTTTTTCTTTTAGCAACCCCATTTTGTTGAGGCGTATAAGGAATAGTTTTTTGATGTTGAATGTCATGCTTAGACAAATATGCGTCAAATTATTTCTTAATGAATCCCCCCCCATAATCTGATCTCAAGGTTTTAATGCTTTTACCAGATTCTTTTTCAGCAAAGGATTTAAATTCTTGAAATTTAACAAAGGTTTTATTTTTATGTTTCAGAAAATAAACCCATGATTTTCTGTTAAAGTCATCAATAAAAGTAAGAAAATAAACTACATGAGATAGAGAAAGAGTTTCAAGATAACCACAAATATCACTATGAATTAATTGCAAGGGTTCTTTAGCATGCCAAAATTTACCTTTTTCAAACATTTTTCTATGATGTTTACCAAGCACACAACCATCACAAACACCTTTAGTAGATGAAATATTAGGCAAGCCATGCACCATTTTAGATAACAATTGTATTTTACCATAATTCAAGTGACTTAATCTTGCATGCCATAATTGACTTAATTCATCACTGTGAGAAACATATGAATAAAATGGTTGTCTTTTAATTGAATTAAAACCAACAAACTTATATAAACCAGTGTCATGATCAACAAGACCTAAAGAAACTACTTTGAAATTTTGGTTGATATCTTTAAGAACATATTTATCCGACCAGACTTCAAATTTATATCCTTTCTGACATGCACAATAAATAGAAAGCAAGTTAATGGGAATGTTTTGAACATGAAAAACATCTTCTAATTGACCATTAGTAACTTTAACATTACCAAAACCAATTACGTCAAGTTGTTTACCATCACCAATAGACACTTTCTGAGACGAGTGCTTATTATTTTCATAAGATGTAAACAAAGAAGCAATGCCTGTCATATGTTTAGATGCACTAGAATCCATTATTCATTCCACATTAGAAGAATTATTAGATTGAACAAAAGACACACATAAAGCTACTTGTTGTTCATTAGAAGCTTGCTTTTTAGCCTTAGCATTTAAGTGTTTTCCTTTACAACAACTCTTTTAAGGATGATTCGTTTTACCACAATACTTACAAGGATCAGATACTTTTTTCTTCTTACTAACTTCATGAGTAACACTAGAAGCATTACCAGAATTATTAGTTGAAGAGTGTGAACAAGAACCTTTAGTATTGAGCTGAAAACTTTTCTTAGGATTCTTATTATTATGTGCCATTAGAGATTTATGAGAAGTTGATTGACCTGAAGCAATCAATATTTCTTGATCATTTATCAACCCTTTACAAAATTCATCAAAAGTGGGTTTCGTGGTACCTTTAGACATTTCAATAGCTCTATTCCTAGTTTGGATGAACATGTCAAAACAATATGGAAATTTATGTTCTACAAGAATGATTAATGCGATATCAATCTTCTTATAATCTTTACCACAATTGTTTAATTTTTCATTTAATGTTTTCAGTTCAGCAATATAGAGTTCTATCCTATCAAAATTATTAAGATCTAGCTCATGGATTTTCTTTTCTCGGTAATAAGCAGATACATCATTAGATTTATCAAATAGAGAAGCAAGAATTTTCCATAACTCAACCGGGTTGTCTTCTGCCTCAATACTTACCTGAAGACTATCTGATACTGTTTCTCCAATGATCCCTCTTGCTTGATCACATCTTTCTTCCCAAATAACCAGATCTTTAACATCAGTGAGCTTCTTGTGTTCATCATTAACCAACCTCCATAGATTGTTGTTCCTGAGAACATCAATTATGTTTCTCTTCCATGCAAGATAGTTAGAACCAACAAGTTTAGGAACAAAAACTACTTCTGAAGTTACTATGATGAAAAAATTAACAAGAGATAAACCTTAATGCAAATAATAGAAAAGATAGGCAAAAAAGAGAGTAAACTAAAAAGATCTTACCAAAAAAAAATTATTATTTAAAGTAGATCAAGGGTTTTGAGCCAAAAATTTGAAATGATCATAACACAATCAATATGACTTAGAATTTATATTATAACTTGTTTTTGGAAATGGCATGGTCATTTTGCATCCATCTATGCAAGCCGAATAGAAATTTGGATATTCTGTCAAACGATATCATCTCTGAAATATTTCCATCTGTA
>ML797050.1:45204-64569 GCA_009831015.1 Picea engelmannii
TGATGCAGATGATGATAGCATTCCTTCGAGAATGATGATACTGCTGATGAAGAAAACTTCCGATGACTCGTAAATGTGCTAGATAATGGTTCAAGATGATATTGATGATACTGTCCTCCAGATGCCATTGATGATGCAGACCTTTCTCGCCTTATGCTGATGAAGAATACCCTTTTTGTTAAGGGGGAGTGTTGAAATAATGTAACTGCGAAGAGCATTCTTATTATTATTTTGTTATTGGATTAAATTCTCATTGCGGATTAATCATGTCATTACTATTATTATTTTTATTGGATTAATCCCCATTTAGGATTAATCATGTCGGTAATTGTATAAGGACCAAATCCCCTTTTGCGGATTGGTCATCGGACAATTACAAAGGACAGAATAAGAAGTCAGCCCAGCAGTTATAATGAAAGACCCAGAATTAATTAAAGATGGGTTTACCCACCCAGAGTGAGAGGTCGACCCTGCCAGTTGTGACCTTTCACATGTACCAGTATGATATAAGTAAGAGGCTAGCGCCTCACTTCAAACACACAAATCACTTGCTCATTTCTCTTATGAGGCAAGCTGCAATTACCAGAGAGAGGAGGAGAAGAGTGGCGCATCTCTTGGGGAGGACTTTCTGTATTGGTTTGAGTTACCTATTGAACATTGTATAAGCTATTTATGATAAGGAAGTTTTTGCTGGGTTTTCTTCCCATAGAGGGTTTCCTAGGATAAATGTTGTGTCTCTTGTGAATGTCTATTTCTCAGTGATCTTGTTCTTATTATGCTCTTATCTATTGAAAAGAAAAGAACTATAATAATGGCATAAACACTAACACCTTATACCAATTGACCAGGCAGAACTGTTCGACCCCGATCTCATTGGAAATTTGGTGGTTACTCGCAAAGAGTATGATGCACCCAGCAATAGCAAGAAGAAAAAGAAGGAATATGTACAGGAAATCTGCAACACATCAGGAGAAACTTCATCAGATTCACCTAGCAGAGGAGGTGGTGATGAAGTAGACAAAGAAGTTCATAATGGGGAAGAAGATAAACATAATCAAGGTGAAGTAACAGTGCCACAGAATCCCCCTGATGACACAGAGACATATAAGAAAATAAAAGTTTCCCCAACGAAACCTACATTGCGGAAGAAGTCAAAAGCTGCAGACTATACTCACGGTCGATGACTTCGAATTCATCATCATAGCTGTATCAAATGCCTCGAGAGATATTTTGTAGAAAAGAGAAGTCAAACAATAAGCCATGTATGAAAGAATTGAAGAATAACTGAGAGGAGTACAACAAGCCCTTTACTCCAGCTGTGCAGTGTCCACTGCGCCCCCGCCATCAAAAGAAACAGAGCTGGGAGATGATCCTGGCCAACTTTGCAAAATAGATGATGTGACTAAAGCTTGCCTTCGTCGTGTGCTGGAAGAAAAAGAACATGCCACAGTGGCCTTGAAGCAAGCACAAGAGGAAGTCATAGAGCAACGCCGAGTTGCACAACAAGAGAAGGACGACCTCCAAATCAAGTTTGAAGAGGATAAAGCGCAGATCGAGAAAGAGAAATAGCAACTGCTCACAAAGTAGGTTGGAGTTAAAGAAGTAGTCAATAGATCACTTCGCTCTGTGACAGGCTTGGAACATATAGAAGAAGACCCGGTGGACAGTCAAGTAGCGAAGCTTGCTGCAACCATCCAACAACTTCAACAAAGAATAGTGGAATTGGAGTTACAAGTAGTACCAAGCACTCCGCAGGAAGTGTGAGACCAGCGAGAAGAAACCGCTTGAAGTGTAGTTTAGAGAATCAAGGCATTAGCCTTGGAATGTAAACAAATTAGTAGTCGAAGTGCACATAATTATGAGCGCCTTACCGACGACCCTGAACTAAAGACACTGGAGTCACAACTCCAGGAAGAAAAGCAACAAGCAACAATAGTACAAGCATAGTTGAAGCCCTTATCAGTGGTTAAGCAAATGAAAATATATCGAGAACAACACACGTCTCAACAACAGGTCCATGCCCTACAAAGCAAAGTCATGGAAGTGACTCATAAGCTCAAACCAGTCCAGGATGCAAATTGCCTACTTTTTGAGGAGATTAAAGGCCGAGGAGAAGAGCTAGAACAAGTAGTCACTTTGGTAGAGAAGTGCTTAGAGAGACCTGTGAATGAGGAGTTTATTCAAGAGTTCACCAAGCAGGAGGCCTTGGCGAAGCAACATGTCGAAGTAGCTCAAACCAAGCTCGAGGCGTTTGAGGCAGAGTTACCTAGAATAGAGTGACTCAGGATGAGTCATAGGTGAGTGTTGGGGGCATGTTGGCCCTTGACTAAGTTTTGGAGATCCTTGGTCATGTTTGACCTAATTTGGGACTTCAACATGCTGGTCGAAGGTGGAGCCGAAGTCGAAGTAGAGATCGCGGGATCTTGACCCCTTTTTAGGGCATCTTTGGGATTAGGGTTTATGTAACAGGTATGGGGAGGTCGACCCATGGGTTTACCCATGTTTAGGCCCTTTTGTAATGTATAAATATAAATCTAAGCGATGTAAGTAAGTGGTGTGATGCTAGGTGCTAAGTATTGTGCTAAGTGCAAGTAATTGTAAGAGGATTTATGCTTAGTGTATGTTGAGGCTGTAAAGCTAAGTGCGGGTCATCTGTAGTGATTTGTGCACAAAATGTGTAAGGAGGCTTTGTGCTGTGATCTAACTTGAGGAAGGAGGATCTAGCGAGGTGTGCGCAGATCTCCTATCCTCTACGGAGTAAGGTTTTGATGCTCTGTGCCTGTAAGACGCTTGACAAAAGATAATAAAGAAGAGAAGAATTGGTGGACTTAGCCCCACATTGGGGTGAACCACGTATATCCTGTGTTATGGTTGCTTTGTGCATTCTTGTTATTGTCTTGTGTATATAATTTAAGCTTAAGTACAGTAATGAATGTTTAGATGAATCTAGTATGATAGCTTAGCGCTTAAGTGATGTGAATAAATGATAGATCTGATCTCTTTCCATGTTCTAAGTGCTTAGATGTGTTAGATCTGGTTGAATACAACGTTGTTCTATAATTAGGGTTTGGATCTGCGATGTGAATAAGGGTTAAATACTAATGAATGATAACTGCTAAGTGCTTTTTGTTAGGACCCATAAATGTCCCTTTTTCACTATATCTTTTACCCTTTCAACCTTATCATTTCTATGCTAAATGCCTACTTTAATGCTGCCAATATCCTTTTTCCCAAGGTATGAGTCATTAATCTTGCTTTGTTATTCTTATTCACTTAACACATTTGATTGGTAGTATTTCTCATATTTTACCCATAAATGTGCAACTAATGATCAAAATGTGTAGAATAGCCAAGCCTTGAAGAAAGATCGTTGTTGTTAAATAAATTGTTACAGATGTGCGCTAATCTTGCATGATGTAACACGATTGCGCACCTTTTCTGGAATCTTTCATACTTGCTGCAATAGACACCCACTGATCCTGGAAGCTGTTACACCGATTGCAGTAGATGCGCACCAATCCTAAAAGCTGTTACACTCGCTGCAACAGATGGCCACCGATCCCGAAAGCCAAATCTTGAAGAATGATCCTCTGCTGTTACATGCTTTGGCTCACACTGATTCTTTCTCCAGATTTGGTGAGTATGACAGATCTCTTGTATCTTATGAACAACTTGAGAATCTAGGATTCTCAAGGCTGTTCTGAGTCCATTTTGAACTAAATGACTCTGTCTTTAAATAGTGGAGATTTTGTAATCATTGATACTGAAAGATAGCTGTGGAACAAAGAGTAAAGAAAGAGCATATTGTATCTGAACCTTTTTCAAATCAATAAAGAAGTTCGATGAGTTTCTTTAACCTATTGTAGCCTATTTTTGAGTGGATTCAGTGAGAAGGAAAGGGCCCACCTTCCTCATAGACTCCCCTCTGTTTTGATGTTTTGAGTCTTATCTTAGTTACTCTGATTTGTGTGATTAATCTATTAAGCATTCTTAGAGTACAATTGTTGTTACAGTTCAGTCCCTTCCTGTCAAATGTGCATCATCGTGTCTCATGAGAATTAGAAGTCAAGTGTTATATACTGTTGGAGAATCGTATTTCTCCACTAGATAAAACTCTGCTTTCAAGTAAAAGTAATTAGAAGTGTGAATTTCCTTCCTGCAATTAAAGTAGATTTCTTCTTGGCAATTAGCACAAAATTCCCTTATGCAAGAATAAAATAGAAAATTAGAATAAAACAGATAATCCAGGATTCATACACTCATCAATTTAGATCCCAATTCTGCAATAGTAGATTAGAACTCCAGCTGTATCAACAACTTGTGTTAATGTTCAGTTTTCAAAACTCTGTTTCTTTCAATACTGTAACTTGATTAGTGTTTGCTTTCATCAATCTAGCATAGACTATGCACAATTATCTTGCAATAACAAAACTTCCCTAGGTTTGACAATTTATATTGAACACCTTAATTATCTATTTATTTAGACAATTAAAGTGCCCAACACATTTTTAGAGTGGTGTAATCACAGATCTGTGTCCCATCTAGGTTGCAGACATTTGAGTCCTGCAACCACCCTTGCCTCTACCTCGGGTGAGACTTCATCTGCTTCACAGGTGTTTCCGAAAGGGCCGGTAGTTAGGGTTTTGTTGGTGCGTTGTTGAAGCATTGAAGCCTGGGTCTGCCTTTGTGCCAACAAGGTTCAAGTCTTGCAAAACTAAAATTTTGTGCATCTTTGCAAGATTCTACTTATAGGAGACTCATTAAGGGAATTCCCTATGCAAGGCTCTACAACAAAGCCTTCATTTTCATCTAGACTAGTTATTGTAACTAATAAAATGCCTACTATAGGACCTCTTGAAGCAACATTTAATAACCAATGTAGAGAAGTTGCTAATGTATATGTATCTCATTTCATCTATGCAAATGAGTTAGCATTTAATTTGATGTTCTCCCCTGATTGGAAATAAATGATTAAGACGATCAACGAAGCAACAAAAGGGTACAAGAGCTTCTATTATGAAAAAGTATGCACCACTTGTTGACATTAGAAAGAAAATCTATGGATTGATAATTACAACCAATATGGGACACATGGGGAAAAAAAGGGTGTCCATTATTTATGATGGATGGAGAGACCAAAGAAGCCACCCTTCAATTACTATCATTGTAATATGCCCCCAAGGGGGAAATGCTTTTGAAATCTTTTTATTGCAATGGAGTGGATAAATATGCAACGTTCATCTCCAAAATTCTTATTGATGCAATATAATATGTATGGCCATAGAAAATTATCCACATAATCACACAAAACACACAAGTTTGTAGAGCTATACGTTTGTTTGGAGGGTCCATATGATCACATCTTATGGACTATGTACATGGTAGATATGTTGAACCTTATGCTTAACAAGATTGGAGAGATTGATAGGATAAAAAATATATATGTAGAATCTAAGGAGATCCAAATGTTTGTCACCAACCATTAGATGTCCCAAGCCATATATCAAGGTTTTGAAAAGTTGGAACTACTAAAGGTACTCCTTTTTTAATAAATATTATTTGTATTATGATTTATTAATTTTAATTGTATATCATTTTTTGTTTGAGGTTTGAATTTTTGAAACTTGTAGGTTGTTGAATTGTTTTTCCTTCCACAATTTAATAAAGATGCTTGTGGAGGTTAGTTAAGTATTTTTTTTTTTAACAAGAACTGGAGAAATTTATATTAAAAAGGTGTGGATAAATCCACTGTAGTACAAAAAAAGGCAATGATAGGCCTTCAACATATAGATGCTTTGAAAATTGAGACTGTTGTTACAAAATTTGTGTCCACAGTGTTGCCAATTTTCCTAACTATGGAATTTCTGTTGTATTTCAAAGAATACAGCCTATAAAAGACTCTATTTATGCATATAGTAAAACAAAACATCAATCTTATAGTATCAGCTACCCGGTTCCTTTTTGACCTCTGGATGTCCATGATGCTCCCAAATTGGGTCCATTGTTGGCTTGTTGAGGTCTAAAACTTGATTCACTGTGGCTGAAGTTAGATTTTTGTAGGCTTCCTGGGTGTTGTCGGGGGTGTTGGGCTGCTGATAGTTTTTTTCCAGCTGATACATACGTCCTTGCATGTTCTCCATTTGACTGTGTTGATCCTCAATTTGGCTGCGTTGGGTGAACACTTCAACCTGCAGTATTTCAATGAGGTGTCGATGTTGAGAGAGAGTTTTCAACTCGAAAGTCATTATGGAGTTGATTGCTCCCAGATGAATTCTTAGCCTTTGACACCTAGTACATTCTTTCTCTGGGTCATGTTGTTCTTGACTTGAAAAATAATCCAGCGAGCTCGTGGCCCTTGGATCCTTGTAAGGCTTCTGCATGATATCCATGATGCTAAGAGGAAGGCGGTTTTGCAAGTGGCGAGGGAGAGCGCACCAAACGAAAGTAGATGGGAAAACAAAGGGGCCTGAATTGGAAGGGGAAGTGGCTTTACCCAGATGAATCCAAGCCGAGGAACTCCGGGAGAGGTGGCTCAGGGAGGACACAAAAGAGAATTCAAGGGGGAAGTAATGGACATACTCCAGAGTAAACCTAGGGAGAATTCGGGAGGACCACAAAAAAAAATTAGGCCGGGAACGCTGAAATATAACTCCCCAAGTTACAACCACTCACGAATTCAAGGAAAACAGAAAGGGAAGTACCCAAATCACATAATGGAGGTTAGTTAAGTATTACATGGGATGGCCATTGACCTTTGCTTGGTGGTCATGGAAGACTTCCATCTCTTATAGAGGACAAAAAATTAGTCTATCATTATTGATGACGTATGGTGGACAACATGAATAAACCGAGGTGAACAAAATCACCATGTCATTACACCTTTTGGCCTATATGAATTACACCCCAAATATTATGATTATACAAATTTGTCATTACCAGGTAGAATGGTCCAAAAAAGGATTCTAAATCGATACAAGAATATAAGACATCTTTGAGAAAAATCTATAGGGAAGTATGCAAGGAAATCAAATTATTTGTACAATCCATTAGTAAATTTTCAAATCCACTAGCCATGGATGATAGGGGGCATATTCATATTATTATTTGGTAGGGATTCCATGGTGGGGACAATTTTTATCTCTCAAATCTAGTCACTAGGTTGTTATCAAAGGTTGCCAATGCCTCATTTACTGAGAAGAATTTGAGTACACATGGCTTCATCCATTCAATGAAAAAAAATAGACTAGGAGCAATGAAGACTAAAAATATTGTCTACGTTCATTCCAATCTTCATCTTCTATCACATTCTAATCCATATTATAAGAAGGGTCCAACCAAGATGTAGGATGTGGAGCTTGAGATATATGACTTAAACATGCACTGAATGTCGTGACTCACCTCAACCTACTTGATGATATTGCACCACTAGTCCAACCTTTGATACATCTTTCAACATTCTTGGCCTTGCATTGTCTATTCATGATGTAGAGTTGCAATATAATATGATAAGGATGTAGATCCATTTAAGGATATGTAGTTAGACCTACTTTACATGATCATATTAGTAGACTAATCATGATGAGACACTCATTTTTGAATTTACTATTATCCTTTCTATATGAGGAATCATGATTTCAGTCTTAAAATTGATAACTTATCAATGATGGTTATCAAAGTATCACTTATAAGTTATAACTTATATTTGTAATGGTATGATTCACAAATGGTTTTGATTATCAACTATGAATATGTTTATTAAAATTTAAAAAATATTATTATATTTTTTGTTTCCTTGTCATATTTGAATCCTAGCTTATAAAAAATGTTGTGGACCTATATATTGATCTTGGTAACTTAGATATGTTAATGTTAGTGGTAGAATCAGACATGTATTTCCGCACAGGTCTATGTGTCTAGATATGTGGAAATTGTCCAAAGCATTATACTCTTGAATTTACTTTAGTTAAAGAAATTATTAAAGTAAATTGATTTTATTAATTAATTATGTAATTAGTTAATTGATTTATTTAAGAAACATGCTAAAAGTACTTAGCATGCATCATGTAATCTAAATCTCAAAGTGAGTGTGAGAAGTAATCTCAACCATAGATCACTTTTGAGATTAGAAATAGATTGTAACTCATGATTATAAAAACAAGGCTAGGAGAAGGAGGAAGACACATTCACACAAATAGCAAAGGAGGACCTTTGATAGTGTTGAGTCTCCAAGGTCACACTCAGGAGTAGAGAAGGACCTCTACTCAAGTGCTTGGATCAAGAAGGATAATGATTCAAGAGGACCAAGGATTACACTTGATAGGAGTTGTGTTGAGAGAGTCAACACACAAAGTATTGGATCACGAAGGACTGTGGTTCAAGATATTGGATCAGGGATAATTTTAAGGATATAAATTTATTTTAAAATGTAGAAACCTTGGCGAATCTTACTAGTCCTTAATATGCCAACTATAAATGTTTGGCGATATTTTTGTAAAAATATTTAAATTTCTAAGGATTTTATATAGTTTGTACACAATTTTGGCTATTTTAAAGGTAAAATATCATATAGAATTTGGGCGAATCAATTTTAGAATGACGAATCATTTTTTGGGAAAAAACATGGAAAATTAGACCATGGGAGAAATTTAGCCCCTAAAATTTTCCTTGTATTGGATAGGTGAATAAGGACCTTCATCTAGAGATCATACGGGTCAAGGAGAAGAGAGAACCAAGGCATATGCAACAGGTGGGTTTCAGCAGAAGAAAGCCACAAGAAAGAGTTAGACCGTACAAAGTTTTTTGTACAGACTTTCCATACAAATCTGCGGGTCACAGTGGAGATAATCACGGGCATCCGTGGGTCACAGTGGGGCAAGTCGCAAAAATTCGTGGGTCACTAAAGAGACAATCACGGATGGCTAGAAAATCATGCCAGAATAGGTTGTACAGTAGGTCAAACATTGTCAGGTTAGTTTGTAGTTGTATTTATCTCAGTGTCCATTATCCCTATTACAAGAGCCCTAGTTTTAGCATAATAAAGTCATTCTTCCACTGCATGATATTGAGTCAATGAGTTGAATATTTTAGCAGTGTATTGTTGTTTTGTGAGCTGCTAATATGATTGCAGTAAGGAAATCACTAGATAACAAAGTACCTAGGTGTTAGAGTTATATTTTCAATAATATATTGGCCTCCTCGATGAACCAATGCCCCATTAACAATTTCTTTTATTTTTAAAATTTCTTCTATTTTTAAAATACTTTATTTGTTGGATTTCTCTGTATCTTAAGTGATTTCTGTTAGCACATAGGATGTATAGGGGCCAAAGAATCTTTGTATTTGTCTTGTTTTGAGTCATAGGGTTTTTAAATTTTAGGTTTTAGAATTATGTTTCATGACATAACTCATGTTTGATTTTTTTTTCCATGAGCATAGTCTTGTTTTTAGTCTTGGTTAGAGCCTTGGTGTCATGGTATTGTTTATCATAATGATGGAAATAAGGGTCAACATGGGTCACACCCCTGATCTTAAAATCATTATCATCATATGTCTTGTCTCAAGGGTGTGAAAAAAAGTTCCACTTATGTCATTTTCAACCGTTTAAAGGTCAAGCCGGATGTGAGATTTACTTGCTGCCAATTCACCTAAAAGTTCACAGTGTACCTAGAAGTACCTTATGCACTAATGTTTCAGCATTTCACTTTGAAAACATGTCAGGGGAGATCTCATCATCTTCAGTGCATTCAATTCATTATGATTACATGCCAAGGAACAACTCTAACAGTTTCCATGAAGCCCGCTATTGGAGTTTGAAAACCGGCGATGCGAACTGGATGTAGTAGATTGAAAATGATTGGGTGCTTCGTTTTAAGTCCAAATCGAGTTCACAAAGCACCGACCTAAATTAAGACACACCTGGTAATTCTTGACGATTGCATGCTTTTTAAATGGTTGATTGAGAATGTAAAGTTGTTGTGTATTGTTCCTGCACTGCAAATTGTTAAAAGTTCAAATGCGCTGCCAACTCTTTGCACCATTAAAACCCACAGTTATGGTGTTCTAAACCCTGGTCATTTTTCAAGGTTGTTATCTCATAGGGTCATCCTATAGTTTCCTCTTTCAAACAATAAAATTACCCACTGCTAATTTTGCGTTGCAAACTGTCCATTATAACATTGCGATGCAAATTGTGCCTTGCAAACTAGCGTTGCGAAACCTCTGTCTTTTGATTGACCAAACCCTTTTCAATTTGAAATTCCTCAAAGGAACATGTTTTAAATATTCATTATATGTTCCCTCTCAGACATGGAAAGTCTTTCTAGTATTTCATAAAAACTAGTTCAATTGCGCTGCAGACTGGCGCTGAGAACTGACTGTTGGCGCTGCAAACCCTTTGTTTACACATAGTTGTATTTTTTTGCATGTATGTAGCTTCAATCAAATTGAATTGTTGTCGCTTTTATCATTACCTATTTGCAACTTTCTCAACTTCACACTATTGATGTGCATAAGTTTTTTCAATTAGGTGAACCCTAAGTATGCCAACTCTGTAATCAAACCCTAAAAATCCATGTTTTATTCTATATTTCACATAGAAACTATCATAAGAGGCTACATTAGGTTTTCAAGACAGTAATTATGGACAATAAACAAGGAAAGAAGATCCACAAATGGGGAGATATTGTGAGATCTTAACCACAAGACATGCAACTCATCAATTCTGAACCATTTTTCAAAGAAGCAAAGAGGACATCTTGAAGTGGCTAAGAAGTTTGCACTTAATTTCAATGGAACAAAGATTAAGGTGGGAATGCTGGAGTTTGAAGTCTCTGAGAATTCTATTTTTGTAGCCACAGAGATACCTGATTGTGGTGAGAAGTGTCTCAAAGCCATGTCTTTGAACTCTTCTTTCCCCAAGGAATTATTTAAACCTGAATATCAAGGAGACAACTTATCCAAAGGAGTGCCCAGAAGTCACATGTTGGAATATTTTGACAAGATTCTTAGGGTCACCCAAAGGTACTTCACATGTGAAGGAAGGTTCAATATGGTATATCAATACCATATCATATTACTACTACACTTCACCAGGAAATAATCCATGAACCTTCCATTTTACCTTTTCAGGAGTATTGGCAAGATGTCAGATAGAGTCCAGGCTAAGTCCAAGCAGGTAGACACAAGTGTTTTTCACTCTGGTTTAATCAAGATGTTAGTAATGGAAGAGTTGAATAAGACTAACACTGATTGGGAAACTTTCCTAGCTGCATCAAATTTTCAGTTAGATATTGCTCCTACACTACAGTCCAAAAGACAAACTCCTACCCCTTTTGAGAAAGTTGTGCATTCAGATTCAAGCAAGAAGAGGAGGATGAATAGGAGTGATAAATATTTTCAGGCTACTGATAAAGCAGAAGAAGGTGGTCCCTCACAACCTCCTGACATAGAAATTTCACCTGTGGTAGAACCTACTCCTATGGAAATACCTTCAAACAAATCAAGGAGCTTTAAAGGAAAAAAACTTGTCTTTTCCCCACCAATTTCTACAGAAAAGGTCAAACCTGGAAGACCTTTTACTAGATCAGTAGCTAAACAACATGTTCCTATGGAAGATGATATAACAGAAGCTTCATCTCAACAAAATGACAAAGTTCAGTTTTCCAAGCAGCCCATGGAGGTTATTGATATCATCACTCCTCCTCATGAAAGTAACCCTACTTTCAAAATACTCACGAGCCATCTTAAGGATGCAAAAACTGAAATTGATAAGTTGAAAAAGGAATATTTAGAGTCCCAAATCAAGCTAAAGGAGATTTTATATCTATATGAGGAGACAATTGATAAAGCAAGGTTCATGGATAAGAGGTCTTTTCCCCTTCACAAGCAACTCAAGAATGTATATCAGTAGAAGAGAGCTTGCCAAGCTGAGATCAAGAAATTAAAAGCAGAGTTACAACCCTTCAAAAAGGAAGTGGAAAAAAGGAATCTAGATATGTTGGCTAAGGTGGTTGCTATAAGGATTACTAGAACCAAAAGATAAATACAATATGATCTCTCACATTAACCTCATTTTTTTCATGGTTTACTTTTTGCATGCAATTACAACACAAAGTGACGATTTTGGATTTTAAGCTTAATTTAACATCTTCATATGTTTTTTCCAAAGATGACTTCATGTTGTAAGGAGTTTGCAACATTTATTGAAGGCTTATCCTACTTCTGGTACAATTTTTCAAGGTCGAAATCTTTTTTGTAAGAAAATATGCTTCTACAGGAAAGTTCACAGCGCCTAGACTCATCGGCACTGTGAACTGGGTGTTTAGGATAGTTTGCAGCGCTAATGCTGCAAACTTATATTTATGAAGATTTTGAAGGTGAGAGGGATTTCCATGTGTCAAGTTGAACTGGTACCAACATTCAAAGGTTCATTTCCACATTACAAGGCCACCTGCCTGAAGGAGTTGCATGTAGTAAATCCACATCACCTGTTGTTAAGGGTTGTTCAATACGTTGCCAACATTTTCCTGCAAAATAACATTAAATTATCTTTTTGTTGTACACTTGTTACCATGCCTTTCTAAGGCATAGAATATTATGATGAAATGAGGTGGAAAATTCTAAATAGTTTTTTCATAGATATTTTGTTATTTAAGATATATTATAACTTGATAGGAGGTTGGAATGGTCGAGGAGAAAACTCTTATCTTTAGTCTCTCATTATTGTAACAAAGTTTTCCTGATGGATGGACTAGACTCAAGAATATTTAATGGTGAAAATCAATCTTTTTCCTACTCTCATATCTGTTTTGTCTAACTTTGGTATTAGTATTTGGTGAAGGATTCATCATGATGTTGTTTCTTTATTGCAGTAAATGATTTATTGTGGTATTTTATGCAAGTTGATCAAAGTTCTTTTCTCTTTAGATTAACACGTTCTTATTCAAATGAGTTTTCTTCCATATGTGTTCCAAAAATACTTGATGTAAATTAATACACATATTTCACTTTCCTTGCTAAGTCTTCTAGCTTTCATTTATATCTCTTAACACTCATTTGAAGTTATTCAAAGCCTTTCTTGTTGGTGTGTATTTCATGGAATGTTTTGTGATTGACATCATAAACTAAGTTTCACATCTATTTGCCACACTCTTTAAAACCTTATTATTCACATTTTGATGGGTATTAGGCTTACATCTATAGTAGTATAGGTGTGACTTCTAGTGCTAACATTTTTGGCACCGTTGTCGGGGAACGAATTGAAGATATTTCCCTGCGTTGTACGACAAAGACACTATTGATTTTGTTGGTGTACATAAATCAGTAAACAGAAAGACACATAATGCACCTGGCGACTCCAAAATTTAGTTGTGGCTCCCAAGAGTAGGAACATGAGGTCTAACCCTCAGTCACCTCTGGCTACACCTGAACCGGATCCAAAAAAAATCATAAAGAAGGGAAAAGATTTGCAAGGAGCCTCCTCTTCTAAATTTTTAGGTATTTCTGAAGACCTATCTGACTCTGTTTTCCATACACCAATTGTTGTTTCTCATGTTTCTCATTTAACTATTACTCAAGTTCCTGTAAAGTGAGAATTATGAGTTTTTCCTGTAGAATACTCAACTTCTTCTCTTGATCTAAAAGAAGAAAACTTGGAAAATTTTGATTTTATTGCATCCCCTGAAATTGTAAAGTGGTTTAGATTTGAAAGTTTGGAAGATTTCCCTTTCTTAGGATCTCCTTCTCCCCATTATTTTAAGTTTTCTGTAACTAAAGAAAAAGAAACCTCAGTTTCTATTGAGATTCCCCTAGTTCTATCCAAGTCTCAACCACCTTTTGTTAAATTTGAATTTTCTCCACCTTGTACTCCTCCTTTTTCAAAATCACTTGTTATACAGATTGCATTTTTACCTGTCAAGTCACCTTCTACTTCTCCTAAAAGTTAGAGTCCTCCTTTTCCAAATCAAATGGCAGTGATTAATCCTCCTCATAACAGAATGGATGCCATTGTGGCTACTAGGTATGCACCATTCGTGCTCTTCCAATATGAGATTACCTTAAGTACATGCCTAAATTTATAGGAGATGAAGATATCAATGTAGAAGAACACCTTGCTGCATTTTACAGTTATGCAAATAATTTCAATATTGAAAATGAAGATGTTTGGATGAGAGTTTTTGTGCAAATTCTAGATGGAGAAGCTAGGAAGTGGTTTAGAAGTTTAGCTCCTAGATCAATAGCTGGAATTGAAGCCCCAGATGATGCCTTTTTAAGACATTGGGGTGACAAAAAGGACTTCTTATATTACATTACAAAATTTGGGGCTCTTAAAAGGAAAGAGGGTGAATCAGTGTCTGATTTTTCAAAAATATTTAAGAAGTACAACAAAATTCCTACTGAGATTGAACCCGCTGAAACTTTTGCTAAAATAACCAATGCAAGTGCTTTTGACCCATAATTCTGTCTTTTGTTGAGAGAAAGAAGGTCTACAACATTGGCTCATATGAAAGATGCTTCTCTAGAGGTTGAATCAAACATATTGATAGTAGATAAGTTGAGGGGAAAATATGATAGAGATAGAAGAAAATAAAAAAAACAAAAGCCTCATCTTCAGATGCTTCAGGAATTAATCCCCAAGTTGATGAATTAACTAAATTGGTTAAGACACTTTCTGTAGAAATGGAAAGATTAAAACTTGAAGGGAGACAATCAAATATAAACCCTCAAGATTTTGGAAACAAAAATAATTTCAGAAGGCCAAACAATACACCTCAAATTATACAGAGAGATTAGAGAAATAGAGAGGATCATAAGGTTCAAACTCCTCTACAAAACAATTTGGTTGATGATGAAGAAGGAAATAGTGAGGAAGAAGATCAAGAAATTCATTGTTTAGGGGGTACAACTACTTCCCCCCATTTAACCCAGATTTCTTATGAGGAGTCTTTAATGAGAAATCAGTTGAATGAGTTAAGTAAAGGAGAAAAAGTCAATGAACCTCAAAACAAGTATAATTTGAGGTCAAAACAAAAGGAAGGAAAACCAAGTACATCTATTGATACTAAAAAATCAGATACCCCTCCCAAGACAATGGTTGTACCAAATACCGGAACAAGAGAACAAAACATTCAACCCATCATTAAGGCTGCTGTTCAAGAGACAAAGGAAATTCTAAAATCCCAATCCTATTTTAATTTTGAGAATGAAATCCAGAAAATCAAGATTCCTGCCCCACTCTTAGAATTGATGAAAAATGAAGATTTTAATAAATCTATCTCAAAAATGTTGCATCCTGAATCTCATTCCTCTTCAACATACTTAATTAACTTGCAGGATGAGAAACCTACAGTTATATTGGGACCACTAGTAGAAGACATAAATGACTCCTCTCCTCCCTTTTACACTTTGAGTGTGCATGATACAATCTTGCACAATTGTCTTATGGACTCAGGTGCATCCCACAACTTGATGCCTAAGGCTGTTATGGATGAATTGGGTTTGGAAATTACTAAAGCATATCCTGATTTGTATTCCTTTGACTCAAGAAAAGGAAAATGTCTTGGAGTTATTAAGGATCTAGTTGTCACTCTTTTTCAACTACTTATGAAAAGTATAGTCATGGATATTGTAGTTGCAAATGGCCCTCCCAAATTTTGGATGTTTCTGTCTTTTTGATCAATCCTGACTACTCAAAGGAATTTTTGATTTTTTCTTTTGCCTCAAATGATACATTAGCTGTTGTCCTTCTTTAGAAGAATTCAGATGGAATGGAGTAGCCTATCTCTTTTTTTAGAATGGCCTTGAGAGATGCTGAAGTCAGATATGCTATCATGGAGAAACAAGATTATGCTTTAGTCAAAGCTCTAAAAGATTTCAGGGTATATGTTCTTCACTAAAAAATTATTGCTTATGTTCCTTCAAGCTCTGTAAAATAAATTCTGATTCAACTTGATATACATGGGAAAAGAAGTAAGTGGATTGCTAATATTTTGGAGTTTGATCTTGAGGTGAAACCCACCAAGCTGGTAAGAGGTCAAGGTTTAGCCAGATTGTTAGCTGAATCAAATTGTAAGGAACTATGAGTTAATTTCATGAGTGTTAATTCTGCAAATCAACAAACTGATATTCTTAACATCAACTTGCAAATTAGCTCAAAATTGGCAGAATGCAGTTGGTACAAGGACCTCATATATTTCTTGCAAAATTTGTAGCCTTCGAATGGACTTGGGAAGACCAAAGTGAGAGCTCTGAAGCTTAAAGTAGTCAGGTATTGTATTTTTGATCAAATTCTATAATGGAAATATCCTTTAGGGGTTCTTTTAGGATGCTTAATCCAAAAGAGGCAAAACAAAATATGACTGAATTCCATGGGAGTCTATGTGGAGGTCATCATTTTTGAAGGACTACAACATACACGATACTTAGATTTGGGTACTTCTAGCCTAGCCTATTCACTGATGTGTGTGAAAAAATTAGGACTTATGACAAATGTCATAAATTCCCAGGCAAACAACAACTCAAATCTTTTCCTCTGAATCCCATAATGGTATTTGGCCCTTTTCAATAGTGGGGGCTAGAATTTATTGGATAAATTCATCCATCTTCAAGTGACCAACATCGTTGGATTCTAACTGCTACTGATTACTTTACCAAGTGGAGAGAAGCCATTCCCACTAGAAATGCAACACACAAAGTAATTATTGGTTTCATGGAAGATATTCTATCAAGGTTTGGTTGTCCCAATAAGATTTTTACTGATAATGCTGCAACTTTAAAGCTGAGCCTCTGGTGAAGTTTTGTGAAAAATTTGGTATTCAACTTATCCACTCCACTCCATATTACCCTCGGGGTAATGGCTTGGCAGAATCCTCCAACAAAAGCTTAATGAAGATAATAAAAAAATTACTGGAAGATAATAAGAAGTCATAGGATTCAAAGTTGAAGTTTTCCCTATGGGAAGACAAAGTAACCACAAAAAGGTCAATTGGCACCACTCCATTTCAGTTGGTCTATGGAACTGAAGCTGTTTTTCCTGCTTAGTTAGCTTTACCTATGGAAAAGTTTCTTCAATATCAAGAAGGGGAACCAGATGACATGATCAGGAGGATGCATAAACTCGTGGAAGTACAACAAACCAGGGAGAAACTTTTTGATAAAGCACAAAGTCATCAACAAAAAATCAAAAAAGTTTTTGACAAGAAGGCGAAGAAGGAATATTTTCATCTTGGAGACCTGGTACTCAAATGGGATGATCAAATGTAAGATAAGGGAAAACATGGTAAATTCGAAGCCCTTTGGGTTGGTCCTTTAATTTTTTTTGAAGTTTTGCAAAATAATACTTTTAAGTTGCAGAATTTGGAAGATGTTGAAATTCCTTGTGGCCCGGTGAATGAGAATTTTTTAAAGAGATACTTTTTTCTTAAAGTAATGAGTGGCTTCATTTCATTGTAAATACCATTCTTTAGTTAGTTGTCTTTAATTTGAATAATGACTCCATGCCGAATGGATAAGGCATTGGAACTGCATTTTCTTGGAGCCTCACAAGGAGGTCTCCATCCCCTATGGAGCCAGATGTTAGCACATAGGATGTATAGGGGTCAAAGCATCTTTGGATTTGTCTTGTTTTGATTCATAGGGTTTTTTAATTTTAGGTTTTGGAATTATGTCTCATGACATAACTCATGTTTGATTTTTTTCCCCCATGAGCATAGTCTTGTTTTTAGTCTTAGTTAGAGCCTAAGTGTCATGGTATTGTTTATCATCATGAAGGAAATTAGGGTCAGCATGGGTCACACCCTGATCTTAAAATCATTATCATCATATATTTTGTCTCAAGGGTGTGTACAAAATTTCCACTTATGTCATTTTCAATCGTTTGAAGGTCAAGTCGGATGCCATATTTACTTGCTTCCAACTCACCTAAAAGTTCGCAGTGTACCTAGAAGTACCTTATGCACTAATATTTAATCATTGCAATTTGAAAATGTGTCCGGGGAGATCTCATCATCTTCATCGCATTCAATTCATTATGATTTTCATAATTATGTCAAGGAACAACTCTAACAGTTTCCATGAAGCGTGCTACTGGAGTTTGAAAATTGGCGCTGCAAACTGGCTATAGTAGATTGAAAAAGATTGGGTGCTTCCTTTTAAGTCCAACTCGAGTTCACAAAGCACCAACCTAAATTCAAACACACTAGGTAATTCTTGATAATTGCATGCTACTTAAATGGTTGATTGAGAATGTAAAGCTGTTGTGTATTGTTCCTGCACTGCAAACTGTTAAAAGTTAAAATGCGTTGCCAACTCACTACACCATTAAAACCCATAGTTATGGTGTTCTAAACCCTGGTCATTTTTCAAGATTGTTATCTCACAGGGTCATCCTACAATTTCCTCTTTCAAACAGTAGTATTACCCACTGCCAATTCCGCGCTGCAAACTATCCATTATAACCCTGTGCTGCAAATTGTGCGCTGTGAACCCTCTGTCTTTTGATTGACCAAACCTTTGTCAAATTGAAATTTGTCGAAGGCCCAGGTTTTAACCAGTCATTAGTTCCCTCTCAGACATGGAAAGTCTTTCCATTCTTTCATAAATCCTAGTTCATTTGCGTTGTAGACTGGAACTGCAAACTAGCTGTTGGTGCTGCAAACCCTCTGTTTACACATAGTTATCTCTTTTTTCCTATCTGCAACTTCACTCAGATTGAATTGATGTCCCTATCATCATTCCCTACTTGCAACTTGCTCAACTTTACACTATTTCCGTGTATAAGTTTTTTCAGTTAGGTGAACCCTAAGTATGCCAGCTCTATAATCAAACCCTAAAAATCCCTCTTTTATTTTATATTTCACATAGAAACTATCATAAGAGGCTACATGAGGTTTTCAAGATAGTAATTATGGACATTCAACAAGGAAAAACATCCACAAAGTGGGAGATATTGTGAGAGCTGAACCACATGACATGCAACTTATCAATTCTGAACCAATTTTCAAAGAAGCTTTCCAGAGGGTGGGCTGCCTCAAATTTTGTCAGAAAATGCAAAGAGGACATCCTGAAGTGGATAAGCAGTTTGCAGTTAATTTCATTGGAAAAAAGACTAAGGTGGGGATGCTGGAGTTTGAAGTCTCTAAGCATTCTATTTCTATATCCACAAACATACTTGATTGTGGTGAGAAGTGGTTCAAAGCCATGTCTTTGAACTCTTCTTTCTCTAAGGAATTATTTAAACCTGAATATCAAGGAGACAACCTATCCAAAGGAGTGCCTAGAAGTCACATGTTGGAATATTTTGACAAGATGCTCAGGGTCATCCAAAGGTACTTCACATATGAAGGAAGGTTCAATATGGTATATCAATAC
>ML797050.1:107563-117988 GCA_009831015.1 Picea engelmannii
ATGGTATTACTTACTATAGAACATGGTAAACAATGTAGTTAATATAGAACATGGTAAACAACATAGTTTTTCCTCCGCAAATGACTTTAACTTTGACGAATTCTTATTTTTAATGGCAATACTTAATATGGAACATGGTAAATGTAAATAAATTTTAACTCAATTCTTATTTTTAATGGTATTACTTAATATAGAACATGGTAAACAACATAGTTTTTCCTCCGTAGATAACTTTAACTCCTCTCATAAATTTTAATGGTATTTCTTAATATGGAGCATGGTAAACAATGTAGTTTCCCTATGTAAATACCTTTTAAATCGGATTCTAATTTTAATGGTATTACTTAATATGTAAAATGGTAAACAATGTAGTTCCCCTCCGTAAATAACTTTTAACTTGAATTCTTATTAACTCATGTTCCCAGTATAATAATATGAACATGCTTGGAAATTTTCCCAATGCTTCTTTTATTCCTGGTGGCGAAAATTCAAACATTGGCATAAATCAAGCTTTCAACAATAGAGACAATGTAGCTTCACAAACAAGTGCATCTGACTATGGGATTTCGGGATCCAAAAACCTCCAAAGAGGATTGGCCACGAGAAATGACTCGATTCTATACGGTCCCGCAACTCCACAATTCAAATAGTTATCAATGCCATTAATAATATAATTTTGTTATGCATTGATAACATTGATAAATATTAGTCTAAGTGTTGTTGTGCGGGGGATACACCCATGTGGAGGTGCGCAAGCTATACATGTATGCATGATAAAATAAGTATAGCTTCTACACCTCCACACAAGTGTATCCCTCACACAACAATAGTTAGTCTAATACTTATCAAGCGACAAATGGAAAAACATTCTCGCCTATGAAATATACCTAGAGCTCGTTCCTTGGTATAGCTCGTTCCTTGTCTCGCCTTGTATCTCTCTTGTTCAAGTTTAACGAGATATTTTAATATCATAACATTTTTATTTACTTTATATATTTTATTTTTCTACTCATTTTACACAATCACTATGGGTAAATATATTTATTTATTTTATACATTTTATTTTTCTACTCATTTTAAACGATCACTAGGGCCGTGTTGATTGTAACTAATAAGCTCTTCCAATACCTATGCATTTCAATGTAAAGCCAAGAAAACAAACACTTAATTACGAGACCCATTACATGCACATTACTTTTATTAACCAGAAAGGAAATTCATTTCTCTGCTCAACATAAAAGGATTTGTTTTTACCACCTATTACAGTGTAAAAATGTGGATTTTTTCAAAGTATAGTGCTTCTAATGTCATAATATATTTTTTATTTGTTTATATTTATTTCAATATTAGTCATATTGTTTTATTTTAATGGGGGATATAACTATGCGAAGTTGCAGAAGCTATACCTGTATGCATAACAACACAGGTATAGCTTCCACACCTCCCCATAGGTGTATCCCCCGCACAACAACAAAACTTAGTCTAATATTTATCAAGTGATAGAAGTAGATTGACTATGGGAAAAACATTCTGGACTATGAAACATACCTGGAGCTCATTCCTTGCCTCACCTTTTATCCCTCTCATTCAAGTTTAACAAGATATTGTTTATATTTGTTTCAATATTAGTCATATTATTTTATTTTAATAGTTTTGTTGTGACCCAAATGTATACCATGTTCCAATTTGAAGGGTGTTTCCCTCAAATCCATAAGTAATAGACAACATATATGACTTAACATTTTTATATGCAAACATATTATCAAATATGACAAGCTTTAATATATGCACAATATTAAATATGGACATGGAAAGCTTTAATATTTATAGTTTATGACTTAACTTTTTATATGCAAGAATATTCTCAAATATGACAAGCTTTAATATATGCACAATACAAAATATGGAAATGACAAGATTTAATATATTTGTGAACTATATAACGGGGGATACAATTGTGCGTAGGTGCGGAAGCTATACCTATATGCATAACAACATACTTATAGATTTCACACCTCTGCACATGTGTATCTCCCGCACAACAACACTGATTCTAATAGTTATCAAGTGACAAAATCATATTAACTATGAGAAAAACATTCTCATCTATGAAATATACTTGGAGCTCGTTCCTCAGTTTTGTTTGTTCCTTGCCTGCCTTTTATCTCTCTCGTTCAAGTTGAACGAGATATTGTTTATATTTATTTCAATATTAGTCATATTATTTTATTTTAATAGTTTTGTTGTGGCCCAAATGTAGACCATGTTCCAATTTGAAAGGTGTTTCCCGTCGCTGACAAATTTTGCTCAAACCCCTAAGTAATAAACAACATATATGATTTAACATTTTTATATGCAAGCATATTCTCGAATATGACAAGCTTTAATATATGCACACTATTAAATACCGATATGGCAAGCTTTAATATTTACAGTTTATGACTTAACATTTTTATATGCAAACACATTCTCAAATATGACAAGCTTTAATATATGCACAATATTAAATATGGAGATGGAAAGATTTAATATTTGTGCAAACTATAAAATGGTGGATACAACTGTGTGAAGGTGTGAAAGCTATTCTTGTATGCATAACAACACATATATATTTTCCACACCTCCGCACAAGTGCATCCCCTGCACACCAACACTCAGTCTAATAGTTATCAAGCGAAAAAAGCAGATTAACTATGGGAACAACATTCTCAGCTATGAAACATATCTGGAACTCGTTCCTCGACATTGCTCGTTCCTTGCCTTGCCTTTTATCTCTCTCGTTCATTTAACAAGATCTTGTTTATATTAATTTCAATATTAGTCATATTATTTTATTTTAATAGTTTTGTTGTGGCCCAAATGTAGACCATGTTCCAATTTGAAGGGTGGTTCCTGTGGCTGACAAATTTTGCTCAAACCCATAAGTAATAGACAACATATATGACTTAACATTTTTATATGCAAGCATATTCTGAAATATGACAAGCTTTAATATATGCACAATATTAAATAGGGACATGGAAAGCTTTAATATTCACAGTTTATGAATTAATTTTTTTATATGCAAGCATATTCTCAAATATGACAAGCTTTAATATATGCACAATATTAAATATGGAGATGACACTTGCTTTAATATCTATGCAGACTATATAATGGGGGATACAACTGTGTGAAGGTGCAGAAGCTATACCTGTATGCATAACAACACAGGTATAAATTCCGCACCTCCACACAGGTGTACCCCCCTCACAACAATACTTAGTCTAATAGTTATCAAGTGACATAAGTAGATTAACTATGGAAAACAAATTCTTGGCTATGAATTATACCTCGAGCTCTTTCCTTACCTCACCTTTTAGCTCTCTTTTTCAAATTTAACAAGATCTTGTTTATATATATTTCAATATTAGTCATATTATTTTATTTTAATAGTTTTGTTGTGGCCCAAATGTAGACTATGTTCCAATTTGAAGGGTGTTGTGTGCGACTGGAATTTTTTTCTCAAACCCATAAGTAATAGAAAACATATATGACTTAACATTTTTATATGCAAACATATTCTCAAATATGAAAAGCTTTAATATATGAACAATATAAAATAGGAACATGACAAGCTTTAATATTTACAGTTTATGACTTAACATTTTTATATGCAAGTGCATTCTCAAATATGACAAGCTTTAATATATGCACAATATTAAATATGGATATGGCATGCTTTAATATCTATGCGAACTATATAATGGGGGATATAACTGTGCGGAGGTGCAAAATCTATACCTGTATGCATAACAACACATGTATAACTTCTGCACCTCCACACAGGTGTATCCCTTGCACAACAACACTTAGTCTAATAGTTATCAAATGACATAAGTAGATTAACTATGGGAAACAAATTCTCGGCTATGAAATATACCTGGAGCTCATTCCTCGGTATTGCTCGTTCCTTGCCGAACTTTTATCTCTCTCGTTCAAGTTGAATGGGATCTTGTTTATATTTATTTGAATATTAGTCATATTATTTTATTTAAATAGTTTCGTAGTATCCCAAATGTAGACCATGTTCTAATTTGAAGGGTGTTGCCCGCAGCTGACAAATTTTGCTCAAACCCATAAGTATAGACAACATATATGACTTAACATTTTTATATGAAAGCATATTCTCAAATATGACAAGCTTTAATATATGGACAATATTAAATATGGACATGGCAAGCTTTAATATTTACAGTTTATGACTTAACATTTTTGTATGCAAGCATATTCTCAAATATGACAAGCTTTAATATATGCACAATATTAAATATGGAGATGGCCACTTTAATATATGTGTGGACTATATAATGGGTGATACAATTGTGCGAAGGTGCAAAAGCTATACTTGTATGCATAACAACACATGTATAGCTTCCACACCTTCTTAGAGGTGTATCCCCGACACAACATTACTTAGTCTAATAGTTATCAAGTGACATAAGCAGATTAACTCTGGGAAAAATATTCTCGGCTATGAAATATACCTGGAGCTTGTTCCTTGGTATTGGTCATTCCCTGCCTCACCTTTTATCTCTCTCGTTAAAGTTTAACAAGATCTTGTTTATATTTATTTCAATATTAGTCATATTATTTTATTTTAAAAGTTTTGTTGTGGCCCAAATGTAGACCATGTTCCAATTTGAAGGTTGTTGCTCGCGATTGGAAAATTTTGCTCAAACCCATAAGTAATAGACAACATACATGACTTAACATTTTTATATGCAAGCATATTCTCAAATATGACAAGCTTTAATATATGCACAATATTAAATAGGGACATGACAAGCTTTAATATTTACAATTTATGACTTAACATTTTTATATGCAAGCATATTCTCATATATGACAAGCTTTAATATATGCACAATATTAAATATGGAGATGAAAAGATTTAATATATACACAATATTAAATATGGAGATGACAAGCTTTAATATCTATGCAGACTATATGAATTTAGATGTATTAAGTAATTCATATAGTCCGCATAGATATAATAGGGATTTACATTCATAAAGTAATTCTAGGGTTCTTATATTGACTTAATGCCTTTTTTAGAATCAATAGGATATGATGAATCATCTTATCAATGTTTCAGATATCACGGTATTTCCAAGGCAATGATGGTATTTCATTAATATATCGATATATATTCTAATTAGATATTTTGTTATTATTTTAATGATATGTGGTCCATGTATTTTTCGATATTTTGTCAATATTTTTCTAATGAATATTTTATTTATTTAAGTGTGTATATATTTTCCAATATTTTCTCTAATACCACTGATAAATTATATTTCAATCCTTGGCTATATATTTGTCAACACAATATTTGCACATTGTTTTGACAATGTAACTTGTAGGGCACTAGAATGTTTCTTACCATAAATGATTCACAATAGAACTAAAATAATTTTTCTTGTCCATTGTCTTTGATGTAACTTTCTCTAACTTGTGCATCCACACTCCAAGTTTTTGCCATTTCTGAAAATAATGTCAAAGCATATAAGAACCTCATTAGAGTTTTTTTTGGATATAACCTGTAATATCCCTCGGCCGAACCCAAATGTAAATATAATCCAAGTATATTTAAGCTAGTGATATGTTTAGACAACATTTTTTGTAATACACCTTTCATGGCATGGTGCGCGCATATACTGCGTAGTAAAGGGATGTAATGTGCACATTTCTGAATATCGTGCACAGTAACTAAGGTGAGCGCAACCTTAAAGACATAGGATACATCGCACAGTAACTAAGTGCGTGCAGTATTAAGGTCAACAAACCTTTGTGTATATAATATGCATTATAGGCTGGTGAGCCAGTGTTATAAGCTGGAATGCTTATGTCTTGGAATTAGGCCAGCACACCTAGATGTTAAAGGCTAGAACGCCTACTTTGTACATGACTCATGATTAATATAAAATACATCACTGCACGTAGACCGACCACGATAAAAGAGACGGGGGACTGAACTTCACCAGTTAGGGAAAGGGAGGACCAAAAGTCAAGGGAATATTATATTAATATTTCCTAAAATATAAAGTATGGATAATTAGTTTATCCTAAGTTCTAAAGTTGGGGACAAGTGGACAAAAGTAACTTTCGATATGACAAGGGTCAAGTTGGGGACTTGCATTCATATCGTGGGGAAACTTAGCTCAGGGGGGATTTTTTTTTTGAGAGATACCTTATGAACGAGAAAAGGGGGGACCAACAGGCGGACCATGATTTTTGGGGACAAAGAGTTCACAGTGAATCCAAAAACTCACTTAGTTATCTAGTCAATGACTCCATGACCATTTCACTCATACATTCCGTTATCCTTGAGAACCATTTCACCTTTTCGAATCCTGTTTCCCCATCCTTTTTGGTTGTTGTACCTGGTTAGCTTGGAGCAAGATTGAAGAAGCGGGTTGTCAGGCCCGTGAGCAGTTCTCTGAGTGAGAGAATTGTTGGGGATTGATTTTCGTAGGTGCTAAACTGCAGCTACAACGCTCTAAGACTTCCGGTCCGACCTGTTGCTGAAGCCTTGGAAGGGAAGTGGGGAACCGAGGGACTGTTGAGAAGAGAAGGGGCACACTTCCCTGGGTGGGACAAGCATATGGGGAATGAGAGGCTGTAGGCTTTTAGTTGAGTGAGCACCTGAGACAAAGTCTTTCCTGTTGTCCATGAGCCTTAGCTTGGATAGGAATCCCTTTACCCTGGGTAGAGTTCAGTCCCAGCTCGGGGGTGATTCACTATTGAGAGTGATGAATAGTGTAGTCTATGGCTGAAAGGTTCATGGATGGTTTGTAAGCAGTTGGTGACAGTCTTTCTAAGATAAGTGCAATTGTATGATATAAGGATATGTTGTTTTGTTATTTACATGCCCATGTTACGATTTTATCATATATGTGACTATGATTGCTTGTGTGCTTATGGGTAATTTTATGTAAATGATGCATATCAGTAATTATTGTTATTTTAATATAAAAGTCGTATGTTATAGAAAGTAATTGTTTGTTTATGTTTAGATGTAAATCTTCTGCGAGTGTGCTGTATGTATATGTTTTAGTTGCATGCAGTCTAAAGAGTAAATTTAGGTGGCATTGCTTAGTTGACTACTGGGTATCCTACTGTATGTTCTGTAGTATGGGAATGAAAGTGTTCCCTAGAGTAGCATGGCCCAGCCTGATGGCTGGGCATGTTACTGACTGGTGTCAAAGCATGAGTGGTTTCTCTGGAGTGGTGTACCCCGACCTCAAGTTGGTCAGGGGGATTGTTACAGTGTGGTATCAGAGCCTCAGTTCAACACTGAGCTTGGATGGGCTAGAAGGGTGATATTGAAGTGAATATTCATAGAAAAGTAACTTCGAAGTGACCAGAATTAGAGTCATAGAGTTTCCTTGGAAAAGGTTGGTGTACTGGTGCGCGTGGTAAATTTGGCACCGTGCAGGAAACCGTGGCATGTTAGTGTGCGCGGTAAATTGTGTCACCGTGCAGAATATTATTATGTGTAGATGCACGCACTGAAATTAGCTTTGAGTGGTAAGCACACACATAGTAAGGTGCACATGGGGTGCGCAAGTATTTCTTAACGCAGAGGAGTTTTGTTGGTATGCGCATAAGTATGAGTATGATTTGTTTCGCGACGGTGTATACAATAGTGTGCGTAGATAGTTGAGCATGAAGGACTATGTTAAACTTGACATGGTGCATGCATAGGACAAAAATGCATGTGGAATATTGGTGCACAATATATATTAGTGCACAATGCCAAAGTATTGCGCGTAAGTAGTCGGTACGATGAAGAAGAAATGCATAGTAGATTTAGGTGTGCGGAGAAGCGTTTACCTTGTAATATTGCTATGCATGATAATATAAATGAACAGGACAAGTTAATGCACGCGAAGTCACTTAGAAGGCGAGGAGTCTGAGTTTAAATTGCATAATAATAAAAGAAAAATAAACACATAACCACATTGAAGCATTAATTAAAAAGAATTCCGAATTTTAATTTCTTCCGATTTAGATAGATGAAAATAAAATATAAGATTACAAGAAAAACTTATTATAAAAGAAAACAAGAGTCATAACATCACCAGATAGAAATTGTAATGAAACAGTCTAAAATCCATTTCTGTATTTATATAATCATATTAATCACAAAATTACAAAAGGGTGATGACAACAGTTAGCCTATTGTAAAAAGGGCCGTTGAAGAACATGCCTATCATCTCTTGTACTCTTTACCTCTGCTACCGACTGTTCAAAATTCACTGAGACATGATTATCTTAGTTGAAGATTACTTTAGCTTAGCGATCTCCGCCTTTAAAGAAGAGTCTAACAAGACCGATTTATTTTCTCCAACACTTTCAGCCGCTTCAACCATAGATTCCTCCTTCTTATGCCACTTACTCCTTTTCGTCTTAGCGGTTGTCCTGTTGATGACTATATCCTCTATAGTGGGATTCAGATTGACTTCCAATCGTGAGTATATAACTGGCTATGTGTGGAACTTAGTTGCTAGAAGGTGCGCAAGGACCCTTTCCTCCTTATTCGCAGGAAAGCCTAGCATGTTGCTCGAATAAACAGTCTCACTCCACTTAGCTTTGTCCATGTATCTCAGGTTGGGGATACCAAAATGTGTTTTTATAGAGGGAAGGAAGTCCAACAACTTGAAGATTACTATGGTTATGGATACACATATATCTTCATACTTGGGGAGTGGTAATTATAGAACTCCATTTATGAAGCACAAACATATTACGTACACAGAGCATTGGGTTTCCATGCTCGACCAATCCATTTCAAATGATTAGCCTTTGAGTTCGTTACATGGTGACGTTCAACTGATGTCACATGGATGTGAAGTACCGAACGAATGAAGCAGGGTGATCTGACTAGCCGTCGCCTGCTCCACGAGTGGTGGATTTGACATGTTGAGACACATAATACCGTGTCTTGGCGAAAGTGGTTTCGACAAAACCAGCTTCTTGCGCAAGTGTATCTTGGAAGGCACTGCGCGTCAGCATTCTTGAGACTTGGGTCTTATCTAGAATTGTCGTGGTGATAACACCAGGAAAACGGGAGTGATAATGTTGATGTGTATGTTGAATCAAAATGGTGCATATTCTCATGAATTGCTGATTTGTTAGTCTGATTAGTTTCGATGGCTGCATGTTTTGCAGAATTAACAACAACTCGATTAGGTCAGACTAGTGAAGATTCCATAGTAATGGAAGAGGCACAAGGGAATTATAGTCATCCAGAGAAGAGCAGAGGGATGGATGTCCATTTGGGCATGGAAGGAACAAACTCCAATGGACATGGAGAAGAAAGGAATGAAGATATGAATATGGCTGAGACCATTAAGAATTTGTAGAAGGATGTCCAAAGCCATAAAGATGATAATGAAAGGCTTATGAAAGCCAAAGAGTAGCAGGATGAATTCAACATGAAGCTATTGGAAGGTTTGAACATAATAGAGAAGAAATTGGTTAAGGAGAGTGACTCAAGTATATCTGAGAGTAACAAGTCTTCATAGGAGAGAGGAGAAGTAAAAAATGCTAGTAGACATCACCATCATCCTAAAGCTTTTGTGAGAGTGCTATATGTATATGTTTTATTTGCATGCAGGCTAAAGAGTAAATTTAGGTGGCATTTCTTAGTTGACTACTGGGTATGCTAGTGTATGTTCTGCAGTATGGGAATGAAAGTGTTCCCTAGAGTAGCATGGCCTAGCTTGATGGCTGGGAATTTTACCGACTGGCTTTAGAGCATGAGTGGTTTCTCTGGAGTGGTGTATCCTAGCCTCAGGTTGGTTGGGGGGATCGTTACAGTGTGGTATCAGAGCCTCAGTTCAACATTGATCTTGGATGGGACATGAGGGTGCAATTGAAGTGAATATTCACAGAAAAGTAACTTCGAAGTGACCAGACTTAGAGTCATAGAGTGTCCTTGGAAAAGGTTGGTGTACTGGCGCGCGTGGTAAATTTGGCACTGTGCGGGAAACCGTGGCGTGCCAGTGTGCGTGGTAAATTGTGGCACCGCACAGAATATTATTATGTGTAGATGCATGCACTAAAATTAGCCTTGTGCGGTAAGCACACACATAGTAAGGTGCACATGGGGTGCACAAGTATTGCTTAACGCAGAGGAGTTTTGTGTGTTGATACTTTGAGGGGGGTGAATCAGTATCAAGTACAATTCAAAACCTTTTTCAACTTATACTTAAACCATTCAACTATATCTAATGATAAATGAACAATAGTATAAGAGTTACACCAATACACCATAATACACCATGCACAATATATGAGAAATAATCAATAGTTTATTGTTCAAGGGAAGTAATGACTTCCAAAGGTAGCTACAACTTCCAAATGTAGAGGGAG
>ML797050.1:125954-142679 GCA_009831015.1 Picea engelmannii
AATCCAAAAACTCACTTAGTTATCCAGTCAATGACTCCATGACCATTTCACTCATACATTCTGTTATCCTTGAGACATCCATTTCACCTTTTCGAAGCCTGTTTCCCCATCCTTTTTGGTTGGTGTACCTGGTTAGCTTGGAGAGGGATTGAAGAAGCGGGTTGTCATGCCCATGAGCAGTTCTTTGAGAGAGAATTGTTGGGGATTTATTTCTGTAGGTGCTAAACTACAGCTACAACGCTCTGAGACTTCCTGTCTGGCCTGTTGCTGAAGCCCTGGAAGGGAAGTGGGGCAGCCAAGGGACTATTGAGAAGAGAAGGGGCACAATTCCTTGGGTGGGACATGCATGTGGGGAATGAGAGGCTGTAGTCTGTTAGTTGAGTGAGCACCTGAGACAAAATCTTTCTTGTTGTCCATGAGCCTTAGCCTGGATAGGAATCCCTTTACCCTGGGTAGAGTTCAGTCCCAGCTCGGGGGTGATTCACTGTTGAGAGTGATGAATAGTGTAGTCTATGGCCAGGAGGTTCATGGACGGTCTGTAAGCAGTTGGTGACAATATTTCTAAGGAAAGTGCCAATTGTATGATATATGGATATGTTGTTTTGTTATTTACTTTCCCATGTTACGATTTTATCATATATGTGACTATGATTGCTTGTGTGCTTATGGATAATTTCTTGTAAATGATGCATATCAGTAATTATTGTTATTTTAATATAAAAGTCATATGTTACAGAAAGTAATTGTTTGTTTATGTTTAGATGTAAAGATTCTGCGAGCGTGTTGTATGCATATGTTTTAGTTGCATGCAGTCTAAAGAGTAAATTTAGGTGGCATTGCTTAGTTGACTACTGGGTATGCTACTGTATGTTCCATAGTATGGGAAAGAAAGTGTTCCCTAGAGTAGCATGGTCCGGCCTGATGGCTGGGAATGTTACCAACTGACGTCAGAGCATGAGTGGTTTATCTGGAGTGGCATATCCCGACCTCAGGTTGGTCGGGGGGATTGTTACATAACCCTCTACCAATATGTTGTCAATAATTTTGCATTACTTTTGTTTTCCTTATGAAGTCTCTAATGAGTTTAGTTACCAACTTTTAGTCTTGTTTCACAAAAATATGTCACAAGGTTGAAACCTCTACTCTAGGGTTTACAAAGGAAATGTGTCTAGAGCCTAGTGATAAATAGAGCACAAAAAGGTAGATATCCACTTCTTTGCAGGAGTAAAGCCTTTTTATTAACCTACTATAAGTGATTGCAAGCATAGTTATTACATAGTTTTTAAAATTATCCCTTGTTTCTAGTATTGAGAACTTTGCTTATAAGAGTGTCTGACAAGTTATCCTCCACAAGACTTTATTATACTAATTTTAAACCATTTCTATTGATGTGTGCTTCAAATATATTTACTCTACATATCTTTGTCAATATGATTAAAGAAAGGATTAATTGTTCAATGGTAAAAACTTGGTAGGAACTAGAATTTTTGTTTCTATCAATTCTTGATCTTTGGCTCATTTTACCTTGTTTGTTTGCAATTCAAGAGTTTTCCTTTTCTAAAAAGGAAGACATAATTACCATGCCCTGGAAAGAAAGCACTGGGTCCATATTTCATTTTTTTGACTCTCTCTTTCTCCTCTACCAATATATTATTATGTCTTTACAACAACTGAGAATATTGCATTGTTTTGAATTGAGAAGCATTTGTCATTGTTAAATTTATGTACAACAATAAGAAGAAACCACTTTAAATCTTTAATGACAACACTTATGAAATTTCTTTCACAAATAGATTAATGGCTATGCACATTATCTTCAAGCATTCTTCTCCTTAAGAAATGTTTCTTTTCAACCATGGTGTTTAAGACAAATATTTCTTTCCCCTTCTCTTTTTCCAAACTTTCCTCCCATTTTTTTTCAAACATCGCCATGCAATGACTCTATGAATCTATATATCTAATTTATGATTTTGATTCTTCAAACAAAACTTCAATACGAGGAAGATATTCTCAAAATACATCAAGAGGTCATAAAAATGGGACACACTTAAAAAATTCATCTCTCTTAAGACATTTTCTCTTAGCTCCTTTTGTCTTGCCTTTGGTTGTATCACCACATAAACTCAAATACTAGAATGAAAACTGATTCCAATCATTATGAGACATGATTAATTTCACAAAACATTAGGAAATGATAATATTCCAAATGCGTATGTTTTCTCTCTCCTTTCCTACTCATTTCCTTGGGCTTCCTCCTATAATCCACAAGAACTCATCACAACAGAAACAAAATTAAAATATAGAAAAACCTATTTCAACTATCAACATGTTAAATATTACAACCTGAGTGTTATCAATATAGGTGAACTACTGAGATGATAAAACATTTATGAAGCTTAGACATATGGCCAAGCAATGATAACATTTCATGTTCAATCTCATCTCCATCAAATATGTAGAATATCTAAACAAAACTTCACCATCTTTCCTATTCCAAGTTGGATTTGTTGTATCACATCATTGTCCTTGCAGAATGACAGTGACAAAGACACCACATAGTGAGAGAAAAATGGATTTTGGAAAGATATCTCATTGAAGATGGATCCGTGATTTGACTTCTCAATAGAATCAAAATTAAGTGAATAATTGGTCTTCAGGGTAATCTTAAAATTTGCAAAGAATGGCTGTCCCTTTTTTTTAACAAAATCAAATCTATCCTTTTTTTTTTCTTTAAATGCTACTTGATAGTGTTTAAAAAATATAGTGACTCAATATCGATCAACAACAAAATGCCTCGGGTTGCAACCAACAATTTTCTCATGACTACAGGTTATCTTTATGTACATGTCTCAAACTCCAATAATACAATTGGCATCCATAGTAAGAGAAACTACTCCTAATCATAGAGCATAGTATCAGGGAATAATCATAGCGAATCAATATGTTGTGCATGATAACATCCAAAAGAAACATATTTCAAATAATCTTTATCAACATTTACATGTTCCATTTCACATGGTCTTTTCTTAAGCGGTTCCTTTACATGCCATGATAATAATTTGTTTTTATTTTTATTTTTTAAATGTAGAGCTACAAAAAATCTACCTACCTTCTTGTGGTACTTGCATTGGATTGCTCGCATAAATTCTGTGGATCTTCTAAGATCCTCTTCCACAAGAAAAATCACAAAATTACAAGAAAACTCTAGTTTTGACTTGACTTCACTGGACTTTGGCTTTGATACAAAATCTTGGAAGTAAATACACACAACATACAGATTTAGTGACACATATAGGCAAGGACAATAGAGGTTTTACATTGGAGAAATTCAAGAGGGGAAATTCTAATGAAGTATTTTATTACATGTGTGTGTCTTCAAATGTATATTAGGAAACCTTAATATAGAAATATGCAACTATAACAATATATCATATTCAAGATATTGTTATCATACAATATCCATGAATACGTATTTTATTACCTGTGTGTGTCTTCAAATGTACATTAGGAAACCTTGATAAAGAAATAGGCGACTATAACAATATATCGTATTCAAGATATTGTTATCATACAATATCCATGAATATCTCAACTAATTCCATGAAACCGTCATCCCTAACTTCTTTTTCCATTATCATTTGTTTTATATACACATATTTATGCATGGTCTACAATGTTACATATTACACCTTATTTATGAAATCATATCATAATCATAAGTAGGAGTTAATCCTCCATCCATGTACCATGATTCTCCTCTATTTTTGTTATTCAAGTAATACATAATTAATTTCTAAGTACGCTAATAATTTTAATTTATATACACTATATTTTAAGTAGAGTTTCATTCCCTTCGAGAGAGCCTCAATTTTTAGTTGGTTGTTTGTGGCTTATATACCTATAAAAATACATGATCAAGAGTCTATCATCTTTAGTTTCAAGAACTCCCATATTGGTACTTATTTGATTCTCATTATTCCATCAAATTTTTTCTTAACCCAATCATCCATTGGTCTCCAACTCCCCATTCATGTTGAGATCCATTATTATCCCTTATTGTGTATCCTTGAATGAAGAATAAATTGTTTAATCTACTTTCTAGATTCCATTTCTTCATAATTTCTTTCTCTAGAGGTGAAGACATCCCTTACTCATTCTCCATCAATTGAGATTTAATGGCATCTATGATTATTTTTTTGATTACAACTTAACCCCTTTTTGGAATCAAGGATCTTCTTGGCCCTTACCTTCCATATAGCCCATGGGTCTAAATAAGGGCTTAGAGACCAAACCTTCTTAAACAAAGAGGACTTGACCATTCTAGTTTTGATTATTTCGTCAAAGTTTTAGCTATTGATCCCTATCCTTGAGAGGGAGGATCATTGTTGAAATAAAAGGCCCATAATTTATATATCATTTATTTATCTATTAGATATAATAGTAATATATGATTAGTCTTCTTCTGATTCACAACAATTTTACCTTATTGGATGTTAACAAATCTTGTTTTCAGCCCTAGTTGGGAAAGGAACTTCCCTTTTTGTTCCAACCATACTAATGTTTCTATCTTTGTTCATGTTGATGAGAACCAATTTTTCCTCCATATCAATCTTTTACCAAGTCTTGTTCCTCATTAAGAGCTTGGAGGTAGCCTTCTTTTATTGGATATTTACCTAGACTCACTTAGATCCAACAAATTGTGTCATTTTTATTCCTGTAACTTAGATTTGGATCTTAGTTATTCATTAATAATTGTTGTTTTCCCCTCTTGAATGAGAATTGGGAAATATTCTAGGTCTTTCCACTTAAATTCCATTAGATCATTACCAACTCATAATATCAGGTTCAACATCCAACAATCTTTAACCTTTAGCGAACCCTAATTCTTCATAGTATCTCGAAATTTGTTGAGGTGAGATGAGTTTTCAAACACTAATGATTAGCCCAATTATCACTATAGAAACCCCATGAACTTCCAATATTTTTATATCCTAAAATATTACTTTATTAATTAATCCTTTACTTTTAATGATATTGTTTCATATACTTAATTCCCTAGATACGTTAAATTTTGCAAATTATTGCCATTTTTTCCTTCCTCATATAAAATTTAGCTCTTAATATTTATTGCCAAATTCTAACTGTTTTGGATAAGAACCTACAACAAAACACTTTATTAGTAAACTTTAATCTTATTATGTAAGATCATCAACCAAGTTTGCTATTGCATTTTCATTCAATCTAGAAGTTACCACTTCCTTTAATTAAAAGTCCCTTGATATAATATTCTTTTATAATGCTTTCCATTTTAGCAACTACATATAAAAGTCCCTTGATATAATATTCTTTTATAATGTTTTCCATTTTAGCAACTACATAAAATAAGGTCATAAGAATGGTTATAAYGCTTTCCATTTTAGGAACTACATAAAATAGGGTCATAAGAATGGAGCTCCAGTAGACCAAAATTATTGAGTTATTGAAAGAATTGAATAAGTGAGAGTTAGTATTCATGTTAAAGAAATATATTTATTAGTCTACGAATAAGAATGGAGCTCCAATAGACAATAATTATTATTGAAAGAACTGAATCAAAATTATTGAGTTATTGAAAGAATTGAATAAGTGAGAGTTAGTATTCATGTTAAAGAAAGATATTTATTAGTCTACGAATAAGAATGGAGCTCCAATAGACAATAATTATTATTGAAAGAACTGAATGAGTAAGAGTTAGTATTCCTGCTAAAGAAAGATATTTATTAGTCTATAAATCCAACTTACTTTTAGTTTATCCAACATTAGAGTCTAATCGTCACTATTTTTTATTGTTTTTATTTATAAGGAAAAGTCCAACTATTTTATGGAAGATTATCCAACTTACTTTTAGTTTATCCAACATTAGAATCTAATCGTCACTATTTTTTATTATTTTTATCTATAAGGGAAAGTCCAACTATTTTATAGAAGATTACTGTCTTGAAAGATTAATGTATTGGATTTCTATCTTCAATCTAAAAGGTAATATAAATGGAAAATATTTTGAGCTTTTCTTTGCATAACCCTAACTTTCAAGTCTCTTCAAAGATGGAGAGTATCTTCAAGATTATTTATAATTGCAAACTTTCCTAAGAATAAAATCTTATTAACCCTAACTTTCAAGTCTCTTCAAAATAAAATCTTATTAACCCTAACTTTCAAGTCTCTTCAAAGATGGAGAGTATCTTCAAGATTATTTATAATGGTAGACTTTCTAAGAATAAAATCTTATAAAGTGATGTATTACTTATAAACCAATGATGGGTTGTTGGGTTGAGTTTGAAGTTACTTTAATACATGTTAATAAATTTTAAAATCTAATAATAGCTAAGGATTTGTTCATGTCATCAACCATAATAATAAATACAAAGTTAGATATGGGCTAGTGTTGTCTTAAACCCTTTTCAAAAGTAAAAATAATTGTAGGGTCACCCTTTATTAACATAATGTAATATGTTTGAGATGAATTTATAAATTGAATCAAGCAAGGGAGATTCATACATTGAATCGATTTATATATTGAATCAAATAAGGAAGATTCAAAACCAATTCTAAGTAGGAATTCTCTTAGGATATTTCAATTAAACTTATCATATGATTTAGAAATGTTAAACTTACACATCATATTTTTATCTTTCCTGGATTTCATCAACTGATTTGTGTCTTGTGTAAATTAGTAAGTTGTATGTGATTTTCTTTTCTACAACCCCTTAGTGATTCGACTCCTCAACGCTTCTATTATTAAAGAACCAATTTTTCACATAATAATTTTAGATATAAACTTGCAAACATAGAACAATGCCTAAAAGAGCCACATTGACTTTCTTCCTTTTTTGGATTGAGGTATCAACAGATTATAAAATGTATATTCCTATTAAATTGTGGTACATGGAAACCTACATCATGAAAACATATATATGTTCCACCATTATCTATCATTTATTGAGATTGGTAGGTAAGTAAAGCCATGACAGGCATGTAGATTCTCCCACACATTTCCCTAACCTAATTCATGAATCTATTAACCTAATTCATGAATCCATTGAAGTATTTCATCTACCTTGATTGAACAATGGCCATTAATCACCCCCATATTACTACAAACACCCTTAAATTCCCTTCCACACCCATTTCTTCTCTAAAATCTCTTGCGCTTGTAATAAACACTAAAATCCCTTATATTATAGTGTTTATGATGGAGTAATCAAGACCTCACTAAGAAGGCATTAAATTCTTTTCTCCACTACTTATTGGGGTAAATTTAAGGTCTAAAATAGACCTCCTAAGAAGAGTAATAAACAAAGTTAGGAATTGTGTAGGGAAAGAAGGAAAATATTTGCTTAATGTATTTTCAATTTATTTACTCCTAGGTTTGCTAAGAGTATTAAGTGTAGGCACTTGTTGGATGCAAAATTTTAATCCCACATCCAATGAGTATCTATATTTGATACATTTAGAAAACCTATAAGTAAATAAAGTGAAAATAAGTAGTTGCATTTTTTTCATTTAACACTATTTATCCATGGGATTGACATCATCATCTTAAAACCTATTGATAGACATATATAATTTTTTTATTTTCTTGAGAGACCCATTTTAAACTTAAAATTTCTCATAATATCCATCACTATAAAACATTAATTGCATTAACCCACTAAGTCATTGAAATTGGACTTAAAGTCTCATTCTCCAACTAACCAATAAAGTGACCATCATTAATTATGAGCAAGAAAATAAATATGATTAAACCAAAACACAACCCAACACTATTGAAAATAGAAATACAAGTCAAATACAAAAAATAATGAAAAATAATCAAATTTCATATACAAGAAAATCCAGAAATAACATACCATAGAAACAACACACATTCTTAGAACACTGTATAGAAAACATAGAGAATGCAATTGATAAAATAAACAAAATAAAAATGAAACAACTTGCCTAGTTCATAGAACAATGAGGAGTAATCACTAGACATGTTACATGACATGTTACATGAAGTTTATATTAAAAAACAACAAATCATTTAAAGTAAATAATTAAAAAAAAAACATTCTTTAAAACATAAGATACACATTTTTTTACAGATAAAAAACTTAAAGAAATAAATACTATCGGAAAAATAATAATTCAACACTTAAATAATAAAACATTTGGTAACCACATTTTCAAAACTTAAAAAAATAAACATTATTGGAAAAATAATAATTCAACACCTAAATAATAAAACATTTGATAACCACATCTTCTTTTGAAGATAAAATATGAAATATGGCGGTTATGAAAATACAATATGAAATTTGGAAGTTATCATATTGATATGATAACATATATTGAATAAACTGGAGATTTTTTTAAGTTTTAGTGATTAATTATAAAATAGAATATCAAAATTATGCATTTTTGATAACTGTTCTAAGTTCACTCATTTTTAAGCTTTATTATAGTAACATCAAACTTTATTATAAATTTGATATTATTTGTATCTCAAGTTTAGAGTGGCTATTTGATGCGTACTGCACATCCCATTGTTATCTTAATCATAACATTAAATAACATCTTCATGCAAAATGTATATACATGTTACTTCCATAACTAAGTTTTACAAAATATTGATACCTTGATACGTCTTGGACATTGAAGTTACTTCACAACCATATTCAATATGTAATTTAATGTCAAACAAATGTTTAGAGGACTCTACTTTATATGTTGGCACTTGGTAGAAAAGATCTATGGATGATTATAAATTAATTAAACTATAAACATCACAATACATATAAAATGTTAAGTAAGGAAAAGGGAAGTACTCACAAAATTTATGAGCGACACTTTTTTGTCTTGTCATCCCATCTTATGTGTTGAACGAGTTCTATTTCATTTTATTTTATACAACAATAATACAATTGAAAATTGGTATTTCATGTGATAATTGAACTCTTTAATTACACCTAAAAATCAATGATTATATATGTTTGATGCATGTTATTGTTGAGATAGTTCCTTCCACGATTCAAATATTCTTATTTCTTTTAGCATATGCTTGTAAACATTTTTGGACATCCTTACCAATATGTTTTTCATATCATCTCATTTGATGTCTTTAATTTTCTCAATATTTCTGAAAAATGAAAAACACAACAAAAAATCAATTAATATTTGTATGAAAGCAAATATAGCATAAATATTAATTTGTAATTTTTAAAATGAATATATACATATTATAGAAAAACAAGTTTAGAAATGATACATTTTAAATGTTTTATTTATTTATTTATTTTTTATTTATTTTTAATTTTTTCTATTAAGAGTCTCATAGGTGTCATTGGCCATTTCTCAGAAAATGCTTGTTATAGTTAAAATATACATTGATTGTTGGATTCAATGGATTGATTTTTTCACTGTAAGTGAAAATAACATCTATACATTCTTTCCACTATATATCTCATAGTTTCATACATCCCCCCCATTATTAACTTCTAGCACCACTTCAATTGAACTAAAGACCAATCCATCACCATTTACATCCTCTATAATTTTTCTCTTCTTAGGAGCACCATTTTTTCTTTTGTTTTCGCCCCCCTGCACAACATTCAACATATGTGAATCTATCAGAGATAAAAGTGGAAAAATATTTAGCGTGGAGATATTTTGATGGGACTTGTTAAGGCCTGAATTCTATTTGTGTGATTGGCTTCATTCTATATCTTGTAGAGACACATACAATTCAAGTCAAAGGTAATGTAGGAAGATGAACAAATAATCGATGGGAATTCAAGACCTTATTCTACTTACTTAAATCATCTTTGGACAGGCATTGATAAGATTCAGGTCATGGGTGATTCATCTATGGTCAATTGGATGAAATGAAGTCTCCAAGTACAAAATAGTTTTCTCCTTTCATTAGCATATAAATTAAAGGTAATATCTATTTAGTTTGTGTGGCTAAACTATACTCATATATATATAGAGATAACAACAATAATGCAAATCAACTCTCAAAGGAAGGACTTCATCTGTATGATCTTTATGGTTCCTTGGAATAAGTACAAGATGGTAAAACAACAATTTTACAACAGTTTTCATTTAATGATTTCTAAACTCCTTTTGAACCTATATTTTGTCAATACATGGGTCTATTAAAGTCTATTGTTTTTACCTGATAGATTGTATATGTGATATTATGAAAGTTATGGTTTTTTTATGGATATTTAGGGAAAGATTCTAAAGAGATCTATCTTTTGATGTGTCAGACAGTTGGCTTAGGTTGATGGAAAGTTGGTTTGGATTGTTGGTTTTTATTGATGTCAACCCCTGAAGAGTGATATTGTAGATTGATGTCAACCCTTAGAGATTGATGTCAACCCTTGGAGAAGTCTAGTAGCACAAAGGTATGGGTAAGGGACCCGAGTTTGTTTGAGGTATAAAGGCATGGAGATTAGTGAATATGTAGGTAATACTATTCTATATGGATAACACATGTCATGCCATTTCCGGTGATATGTGGAATTCCACATAACTCCTCACGGTTAGAGCGTTATGGCCATATGAAGTTGGAGAACCCTCATGAGTTATCTAGAATCCCCTAGAAGGTCAAAGGAGTCAATTATTCTAGAATATTATAGAAGAAGTTTAATAGTTAAATTGATGGTAACTAGGAGTTATTCATGGGTATATTTGTTGCATTAACAAAATGATTAAAAGTAAATTAGTTGCAACAAGAAGTTGTGAGTTTGGTAATTATGATAAAGTAGTTGTGATGAGAAGATTGAATAGTAAAAGTGGTTGACCAAGAAATAAACTAAATAATAAAGTGGTTGCAATAAGAAGTTAGTTAAGGGGATTCTCTTGCATGACTCTGGAGAAATTTTCAAGCTAGGGTTTAACAATTGTAGTCTCAACAGTGTCCAACATGGTCACCAAAGGGGGAGGGAATGCAACCCCCTCATACAAGAAGGTAGTGGTGGACATAGGGAAAGGCGCACGATGCAATGGTTTCAAAGAACCTTTGATAGGAATCTCATAATCAAGATTAGAAAATAATTAAGAGGGAAACCAAGAAAAAAGTGAGCGTATGGGGGAAGGAGCCAGAGAAGCCTTGAACGATGCACATGCAATGGAGAAACCCAGTGGGGTATATGGGCGCAACCAGTGTAAACCTAAAATAACTCTGATACTCAAGGTTATATTGGAAGACCACCAAACACAACTCTTTCGGGATCAGATGAAGACACATTCATTGATCTACAAGTTCATGGGCCTGTGGCCCATAGAAAAAACGTTGCACAACTGGATAAAATACCATTGGAAGCCAAGTGGAGAAGTGGAACTCCACCTGGGCTCGAAATGATTCTTCACAATGGTCTTTATGAACCCATAGGATAGGGATAAATTATTTGAGGGGGGCCATATTTCCATGCCTCAGCGGGACTGTACATTCGTCCATGGAAGGAAAACTTCTCCCTAGAGAAAGAAACCTTTAAAAATGTCCTAGTCTGGCTAAGGCTTTACTCCTTACCGTTAGACTACTAGCTACCATCCACCTTCGAAGACATATGGAACAAGCTTGGAAAAAATTTCAAGACATCGAAAGCTACTCTAAAAGACAGATATACATCCTACGCAAGGATCGACATAGAGATGGATGTTTCAGGGGCGCTCTTGGAAGCCATAAGCCTAGAGTTTAAGGATGAGGAATGGATACAAAGCATAGACTACGAGTAGATCCTGTTTCGATGCAGAAGATGCCATGAACATGGACACCTACTAAGAGAATTCCCTCTTAACAAAAAAAAGAATCGTAAAACACCAAGCTACAAAAGGATGAGGATGGTTTTGTGAAGCCAAATCTCAAAAGAAGAGGAAACAAAAGAAAAGGAAAGGCCCCAATAGGAAGCAACCCATAAGCCAGTCTTAAAACAGAAGGAAGGGGCAGGCCCAACCAAGGAGAAAAAGGAGAAGAAGGAGGGAAGGAAAAGATGAAAGATAAGGAAGCAAGTGGACACGCAACTCAGGAGAACACATAAACTCCAAGCAACATAGGAGAATGGGGAGGTAGTGCAAGTCCTAAGGAAGGAGGAAACGAAGATACCAACACCACAATGCAGGAAGTAGATGGATATTCAGAGATGACTCCAAGTGAGGTAGGAACAGAGGACCCATATCTCAGAGACATTATGGAAAGGGAAGGAATAGATCTACCGAATATACTAGAGCAATGGAAAAGGCAGGGAGTAGACAATGTGCTAGCGGAGGAACTCGATTGCATTCAATATGTCTTCCTCCTAAGGGAGGAAGTTAAATCCATAGGGATCAAGTGCATGCATGGAGAGATATGACACTTGGGATTCAAAACAGGTGATGGACAACCACAACACTTACCCAAGCAGACAAGGAGGAAGAAAGGCATAAAATCAAATAGTGTAGCCCTACAAGAACTAGGAGCCATGCTGATAAACATAGGTAAGATTAAAAATCTCTTCCAAAACTCCCCCCCACATGTTTAAATGAAGATTATAACGTGGAATATAAGAGGCCTAAACAACCCAAGAAAAAAATGTATCCTTCAAAATAGACTGAGTAAGGAACAACCTGACCTATGTTTCATTCAAGAGACAAAATGCACTTTAGACAGAATGGAAACAACTAGTAAAAAACACTGGAGTAAGTACAATATGTTGGCTGTCGAAAGACAACAGACGGTGGGAGGTATCCTCACCTTGTGGAACCCGCAATTGGTGAACCTACTTGTAGCAGAAGCCACGAGACACATATTGCCTGTTAAAATGAAAATTATAGGGAACACAGAGGAAATTCTATGCACTAATGTGTATGCCCCCCAGATGATGGAGGAAAAAAAGAGATTGCTCCTCGACCTAGAGAATCTAAAGGATCGCACCCGCAATGTTAGGAACCAAAAATAAATATAGCATAGAAAAACCTCAGAATAAGTACTCAACGCCTTGAAAAAGAGATAAATTCAGATAATAAGCCTCTTTGAGGGGGAAATCTTCTTATGCCCACATAAATGTTCAATTACAAGAGGATTCCAAATGAAAATGTCTCCTTGGTATATATAGGAKACTAGGAGGTATAATTACAACTAATGGATTAAAGMCGACATAAATAAAATAACATTACTAATGTAACATGTGCCAATTAAGGGGTAATGAGCCACTATTTAGGGCTTAACATGCCCCTCTCCTTGAGACAAGYGTTGTCTGCAATGCTTGAGTAACTCTGGATGCTTCTGTATAAAAGACTCATCTTCCCAAGTGGAATCTTCAGCTGATAKTWTCCTCCATTTAATGAGCTACTCTGAAATGGATCTATTCCTTAGMTGGAAAATTCTTGTGTCAGTGATGGCTTCAGGCTCCAATATGATTTTTCCTTCCTCGTCAAGTTCYRGAAATATAGTTTGAACTAGGATCTTKYCACCTATAACCTTCTTTAAGCATGAAACATGGAAAACTAGGTGTACACGTGAAGATGCAGACAACTCCAATTTGTATGTCATAGTACCAATCTTTTGCAAAACCTTATAAGGGCCATAGTACTTTGGTCATAATTTATTCTCCTTCTTGGCTTGCTTGAGGGACATCTGTTTGTATGGTTTTGGTCTTAGAAACACCCAATCCCCTACTTCAAAACTTCTTTCACTACAATGTTGATCTGCTTGTTGTTTCATGCGATTTTGTGCCATCGTCAGGTTGTCCTTTAATATTTGGAGAACTTGTTGTTGATGCTCGATGTGATCTTCCACTGCTTGAACCTTATATTTTTCTTTTAGATAAGAAGTGATGGAAGGAGGGTGGTATCCATAGAGTGACATAAATGGTGTCATGTTTGTTGTAGTATGAAAGGAAGTGTTATACCACCATTCTACCAAGGGTAACCATTTGAACCATTGTGTTTGTTTATCAGAGACAAAGCAACGAAGGCAGACTTCCGAAATTTTGTTCACTATCTCGGTTTTTCCATCAGATTGAGGATGATAGGATGAGCTATGAGCCAATTGAGCACCCAAACAAGAAAATAATCCTGTCCAAAAATGTCCAGTGAAGATGGGATCTCTGTCACTTACAATAATCTTTGGGCTACCATGTAGCTTTTGAACTGTCTCCATGAATGCGGTGGAAGCTGTATTGGATTTGAATGGATGAGAGAGTGCACAAAAGTGTGCATACCTGGTCAGTCTATCAACAATCACCATGATGACACTCTTTCCTTAAGACTTCGGTAACCCTATGACGAAATCCATGGAAACCTCCTCCCAGTGTTGACGTGGGATGGATAATGGTTGTAAAAGACCTGGGGTCTTAATTGTTTCCACCTTGTTTTTTTGGAAAACCAAACATTCTTCCACAAACCTTTGAACATTAGTTTTAAGGCCATCCCAAAAAAATTCCTTCTTGACCCTATGGTAGGCTTTTAAAAATCCCGAGTTCCCTCCTATTGAAGAGGTGTGCAATTCCAATAGTACCTTTTGTTTGAGTTGAGAGTTCTTACATAAATATAAGTGATCTTTGTACCATAGTGAATCATTTTTCCATATAAATGTATTTGATGTACTGGAATCCTGCTACAACCTTTGAATGAGAGTCCACACTTTTTTGTCATTCTTCCATTCATCCCTTGCTTCTATTATCCAATCGGGTTGGATGATCGAGATAACATAGAGAAAGGCCTCAACATCTTCATCCTTCCTTGAGAGTGCATCTGCCACAACATTTTGCTTCCATTTTTTATAGACAATTTCAAAATCACAACCCAATATCTTAGTTACCCATTTTTATTGTTCTTCTGAAGATAGTCTTTGTTCCAAGAAGTATTTAATACTATCATGATTTGTTTTGACCTTGAAGTGCCTACCTATTAGGTAAGGATGTCATTTCTTCAATGCATGTAGTATTTCCATCATTTCCTTCTCATAAATGGGTTTTTGTAAGTCCTTTCCCTTGAGTGGTCGACTTTCAAAAGCCAGGGGCATTCCTTCTTGCATTAGGACAGTACCAATTCCATTTCCCGAGGCATCACATTCCACAATAAAGGTTTTTGTGAAGTCTGGAGTGGTCAAGACTGGAGCTTTTCACATCACCTCTTTAAGTTGTTCAAAAGCTTTAGTTACCTCTGGAGTCCATGAAAATGTATCCTTCTTAGTTAGTGCCGTTAAAGGTGCCGCTATTCTTCCATACTATCGACCAAACTTGCGGTAGTAACCTGTCAAACCCAAAAATCCTCTAAGATTATTCAATGTTTTGGGAATTGACCAGTCCATCATGGACTTAATCTTGTTAGGGTCTACCTTGACACCTTCATGAGATACACTATGACCTAAATACTCTACCTCCTTCACTCCAAAGAAACATTTGGATGGTTTGGCATATAGTTGTTGCTCCTTTAGTAGTTGTAGCACCTTGTCAACATGTCACAGATGATCCTCCCAAGAGTTGTTATAGATTACTATATCATCAAAAAATACTAACACAAATTTTCGAAGGAAAGGATTGAAAATGCAATTCATCAACCCTTGGAATGTGGAAGGTGCATTTGTAAGGCCAAAAGGCATGACCAAAAATTCATGATGGCCTTCATGAGTTCGGAATGCTATTTTTGGGATATCTTCTTCCTTCATTCTAATATGATGATACCCTGAATTGATATCCAACTTTGTGAAATATATTTCTCCATGTAGTTCATCTAATAATTCATCAATGACGGGAATGGGAAACTTATATTTAATAGTGATCTTGTTGAGCTCTCTATAATCTGGACACATACACCATGAGCCATCTTTCTTGAATACCATTACCACTGGTGCGGAGTAAGAACTTTGGCTAGGTCTAATAATGACAACCTCTAACATTTCTTCAACCATGCGCTCAATTTCACTCTTCTAGGAATAAGGGTATCTGTATGGCTTGATGTTAGAAGGAACACTCCCAAGAATTAGGTGAATATTATGATCATGTTTTCAAGTGGGTGGAAGACCTTTGGGAATATCTTCAAATACTTTGGAATGCTTATCAATGATCCCTTGGAGATCTAGAGGAATCGATGGCTTATATGTTTGAACATATAGTGAGAATAGTTGTGCAATAACCCCTTGATGCCCCTTTTTCAATAATTTTGTCATGCCATTAGAGCTTATCACCTTACCGAGTTTCCCTGTGATACCTCTTAACTCAATTTCTTTTCCTTCCAATTAAAATTTTATGAAAAGTTATTGAAAATTAAAAGCCATTGTTCCTAATGATTGTAGCCATTGGATTCCTAGTACAACATCAGCACCACCCATGGGTATAGCAATCATTGGACTATTCATTACATATTCCTCCATAGTAAGATTGATCTTATTGCATTTTCCTGAGAAATTGATAGTTCCTCCATCTGCAATCATTACTTGAAACTCTGGTGCTGGATATACAAAGCAATTGAGAGCTTTGGCTAATTTATAGCGAATGAAATTATGAGTACTACTAGAATCAATTAGGACTATTACCTTTTTACTTTTGATATAGCCTTCGATCTTGAGGGTTTGAGGAGTGCTAATTTCAGCCAATGCATTACATGATATTGTGGGAGTCAACTCTTCAGACGAAATTGCTTCTACGTTTTCATCTTGAGATGGTTCTTGTTCTTGTTCTTCTTCCTCTTCACAATCTATGTAGAATAATTTCTTCTCAC
>ML797051.1:0-13401 GCA_009831015.1 Picea engelmannii
CAACTGCTCAAACACCAAATTTTGAGACACTAAATCCTCATAAGTTGATTTCACTGTAACTAATCCTTTGGATTTGTTCCAATTCCATACAAGGGAGTCCTTTTCATAAGTAAAGGATACCCCACTTCCTCTTAACATCTTCAAAAAATAATTCCACTCCTCAACCATGTCTCCTTGCAAGCTCAAATCCTCTGAGGAAATCCAGTCCTGAGACCCCGATACATTTAGCACAGAGGATGAATTGATATGTGCTAAAGAATACACCTTGAAAGAGAATAGGTGATGACACACAACATTTGATAACTTGAAAGAAGAACCACGACCTACAAAAGGATCTTGACCCAACAAAACTCTTGTTACATTGCCCACAGACCATGCTAGCCAATTTCTTACCAGATGTAAGGAATCCAACAAATTCCTCCAAAAAATGGAAGAAGCAGAGAACTTACTCGATCCAACACATAGCCAAAAGACCACATCATTGCCTTTGAGATATTTTTTTAATTATCACTTTGCTCCATAATCCCGGACCAAACAACCCTCTCCAAAGAGACTTGGCAGCTAAAGCTTGTGCAAACCAAATGATGTTCTTGAAACCCCAACCCCCAAGAGCTTTAGGTTTGGCTACAAAGTCCCATTTTGCTAAATGAAAACCTGTTGGTTTCCGAGCACCTCTCCAAAAAAAAATTGAGCATATTTGACTGATTTTTTATTTGATTTTAGTAGGGATCTTTGCTAAGCTTAACCAATAAACTGGAAAATTTTGAAGAACAAATTTAATCAGAATCATTCTTCCACATAAAGAAAGCCAATGATAGGTCCAGTTTGTTATTCTTTTTTCAAACTTCTGAATTAGCGAGATCCAATCACAGATCATGTAATCATTTGGCTTCAAATGAAAGCCTGTATATTGTATGTCATTGTGAAGGTGGGTTGTAGGGATTCCAAAAATTTCATCAAATCTTGATATAAGCTCACTTGTAAGATTATTATATAGAAAACAAGATTTGTGACAATATATAAAAAATTAATATTGTGTTATTGTAGAAATGTAACTCACATCAAGATATAAGTTGTAACTCACACCAAAATATAAGTTATATCATAATTCTTATTAAAGATATGACTTCAAGTTTTAAAGTCACACATTCAACTTACAAATAAAATTTTAAACACATTTCTTTTTAAAGTTTTATTTTTATTTTCAAAGTCACAAATTCAACTTACAATACTATGACCACGCCATCCAATATTCATAACTAACTTGAAAGGTTTGAAATATTGTATGCAATTATTGATAAAAATAGGAAACAAGACTTGTCCATTAATGGTTCTTAAATGCCAATTTAAAAATATATATATGTAACCCTCTTTCAACTTAGAATGGTATTTTTGATCTATTATTCAATGGAGAAGTTTGATATGTTTCCGCATTCTGACTTCCTCTTACTCCCTCTGCATTCGGTCTGGTTAAGCAGTTCCTTAATACAATCATTTGACTCATAAAAGCACCTCTTACTTAGTTAGATGGGTTGTTCTTGCTAGAACCATAAATAATGAATGTAGATAGTACATACTTTTCTTAACACCTTATGTTTACCATAAATATAATTTCTTATTCCCACTCTTTAAAATCCTCAGATTATTTCAATTTTTTGCATGGAAACTATCCAGTGATTAAGATTTTCTAGCATCGAAAATACACCAGAACATAGTTGCATTGTTTCATTTAGCCAACAAACAAATTTAATTCATTTTAAATTTAATAATTTTTTTAATTTAATTTTATGTATAATTGTTATATAAAAAAAATAATAATATAATAGGTTAATAATTGAAACATTATATTATGTTTTACACGTATCGTCTTTCTCTACCTTGCATTGGAGGAGAAGATAGTTGCTGCCAACCCTGTGTTTAGACCACCACCATTCAGAACAACATAGCCCCAACCACCATCTGGCAGAGCACATATCATGCATGCTTGTTTGAAGAAATAAAGCAGGAAAGAAATTCTGCGGGATCGAAACGATCCCCTTCATTTATGTCTAGGAGGTCGAGGGTTTCAAGCTTCTATATGTAGCCATCAGACTCATATTTTCGACATAATAATTCTTCTGCCACTTGGGAACAACAAACCAAGTTGCCTCGCCTATCATCGTCTCCAAGAAGATTATTAGGGTTTCAAAAACCGCCACAAAGAAAGTAGTGCAAATGCTTTGGTCACTTTTCATATATTCTTCTAATGCGTCGATTCTTGAGGAGATGCTTCAATGTGGAACTGTATCTAAACTATGTACACTTCAACAACTCATTTTCACAAACAAAAAAACGTTGAAATCCAAGTAGGTACTGAAATTGCATGCAAATACTTTTAGAGTCTCTCCTTGTCTCCCCTACCTAATGAGAAGTTATTATCCACATTATTGAAATTTGATTCAATACAATCATACGTAGAGACAACTTGGAAAACAATTAGATTTTTCTTTGTATGTAGTTTTTAGCGAAAACTGCAAAATTTAATAGTGTTATGTATAAAAACATAGTAGATAGAGACATATTCGAAATGTGTGTGCATTTTTTTGGTTCTGGTCGTACTCTTAGCTAAATATTTTAGCAAGTTGTCTTACCTTTTACAGGACAACAAATTTGATGCTATAATTTTTCCACCAACCTGCCCTATTATTTTGTGTTTGTTTACTTGTCTTGAGCAAGAGTCATTGAGGCCTTTCATTACAGAGACCCCTTAGCCTTGAGAAACTTCTTTTGATGGAGGTTGTGGAGATTGAAGAGTAATACATTTTTATGGGATGATGTATAAGTTAATAAGGAAGGGCGTCTATCTACACAGATTGCTTCCACCACATCATCAGTTTCCGTTGTTTACCTTTGGTGACCAAGTGATTGCAAAATACACACAAAATATTTGTTTCTTCCAGGAGTCGAATCCAATTATATGGTCTATTGCTTGGAAGGAAACTATCCTAACTGTTTAATTGAGATTTGCATCTTATGGGATTCAAACTTGGGTCTAGGGTCTATTGTTGGGAAGGAAATTTCCATAACCATTTAATTGGGACTTGTGTCTATCGTGAGTTGAGCCCAAGTCTGGGGTCTATTGCTTGGAAGGTGATTATCTTAGCAATTTAATTGAAAATATTAATTTTTTTTAGATGCACCCCTGAACATCAATTAACCTGCAATTTACAGAAGGTTCCTACAACCATGAATCACTGTTATTAAACACAACATAAACCTTTGCAATCTAAATGCTTATTCAGTTTAAAGAAAACTTTTACGCTAAGTCAATTTTTTTCCATTTTTGTAGGTATTTGCACGACTAATTCTCACCTGGTTATATGAGGAAACTATCTTCATTAAGTTAATTGAAATCTCAACTCTATGATCTTTATCCACTGCTTAGAAACCAAGTGGTTGCAGGGTTACCACTTGCTCGAATGGGCCAAAGGATGTAACACCTACTGAGAACCAACAGAGAAGACGAGAATGAATGGAAATGACCCTTAGCCATTCATTTGCATCGTTCAAGTGTGGGTTGGGACTTCAACTCCACTGGTTCTTGTTGAAGAACATTCGATCCCTCGCAAGTTCAAAAATTCAGGATAGGACAACCTAGTCGAGAAAGACTCAACTAAGATAAGAGAGGGAGGGAGTAGCTTAAGAAAGGGGCGATATGGAATTTTGAGGGTTTACGGGTTCAAAATAGCAAGGTGAATTAGTGCCATTGATTTTGTAGGTTGCATTAGTGAAAGGAGATTTGTTTCTCCTTCATTTTTTTATTATGGTTATTCCAAGATAAGAAAATGGTGATGATCGCACTTAATGAAAAGAAATGTGGGGCATTCAGATCCATTCCTTTGTGAGTCGGGTGGTGAGGAGCATATGTGGGTTCCATGCAGTGAGGAGAAGAGGGTGACAGGGGATGAGGAGAAGATGAGAGTGTCAAGTGGTGAGGAGTAGAGGCTTCCAGGCGGTGTGAGAATGTCACAGAGCATGGACTGTAGAATTCGTCAACTGCAGTGGCACAGAGCCTCCAAAATAGCCATGTGTGGTAGTATGATTATGTAATTTGATGAGGAATTAATGACAAACCTAGAGTTCATCCAATTAACTAATTTATCTTTTATTTTTTTAAATTTAATTTAAATGTCTGACAAATATGGGAAAAAAATAGCTCTACACCAGGGGGTATTTAATCACATCAATCATGTTGGACGAATGAGAAATTCAACTTTTGATTTTAGAAAATATAAGAAAATGTTAAAAAAGGCCAAATTAATAAGTTTTTTGAAAATGGTATGCATGGAACTTGGTGAAAATCCTACCAATGTACCAAAATGCACCAAATAATATACTAAAATGTACCAGGTAATAGAGATTTAATGACAGTTGATTTCATGGTGAAAGCTATAGTCCCTAGACGGAGGCAGGGACTAAAAATAGTGGGTGAAAGTTGTCTAAGCATTAGAATGGGTTTGCATTACAAGTACACAATGATTTTGCTTGGTTTTAAACATCAAAGCCATAAACCTCTTATCCAAATCAATATTATAAAAATTGTTGATTACATTGAGAGTGTTTTTAAGTCTAATATGACATAGATGTTGTCATGTACAATATATCAATATAAATTAGTTTTAATTTTAAATTCAATTAGACTTGAATCTATTTAACATCGAGAGGGATCAAATTTCATGAAGAGTAAATTTTTTTATTACTTAATTTCATATCATATATTACTTACTTTGTATGAAATGATAAAAAAGTTTACAAATCAAGAAAGTTGATCCCTCTTTATAATTGATAAATCAAATTTAAAATAAATCTAACTTGGTTAATCAATAACTAAGATATACATTACCGGTACCCTAACTTGAGTGGATCTGAACGAACCTAAGGTCTTACGCTAACTAGGGTAACTTGAACCTTTTAAAGATATTTTGGCATGCCGACATACTTGCTACATACATATGTTAAAAACAAAATATCAATCATTACACTAAATACCATATTATCTTATATAATGGGTTTAGGAATTGAGTTCCAAAGCTCCGCATAATCCACCCAACATAGTGCTCAACCAAAGCCAATCCCACCAAATACTCATCAACTAACTCCATAGAATGATATTAGTAAGCCATTGTCTTGGATACAATTGTAAAAATTCCTAGCTAATATTGTATCGACCATCACTCCCCTAATCTATTCGCTAATAATATTGATCTCTTATTCTTTATAAATGCATAGTCACGAGAATAAAAATACAAATAATCAAGTCTACATCACTACATATTCATGTAGGTCTAGCATAAAGTACACTCATGGAAATAATAATGATGAGAAGACCAATAACCAAATTCTTATTGAGTTTAGTCTTTAACATTGCATCCAAATTAAAATGTATACATGTGTCCAAAAATTTGTTACAATGCCACACCAACTAAAAATTAAACCCAAAGTGTCAGATACCTTCTTAACCCTCCCAGTTTTGTGAGCTTCTCATCCTTTATAACATGACCTAACTCCAAAATCTCACCCTTTCCTAAGACTATATTTCTTATAGGTTCTTTGTTCCCATGGCCTTATAGTGACATGTGGTTGTCGTTCATATTTATGAGCAGCACTAGGAAACCCACTCCTAATTACATGTCAACTTGACTAACCAACCATAAGTGTGTCATGAATTGTGGCTATCTAGTTATTTACTTGTGTGCAAGAAAAATTATTTTGTGTTCCTTTACCTTTGACACATCTTCATGTCTAGCATGGGTGTTTCCACTCTCACTCGTAAACTAACTAGATTGAGGATTTTCATCTTATGCCTCTTCTGGTTGTGGGTTATTTTCTTATTTTTTCATTATCTATAATTTGCATAATGTCGACACCTCAAAGACACTCTCTGATTTTGACTGACCTAGTTGTGGTGTATCTAATAAGGTCGACATAAATGGCATGAGTGAAAACTTGCTGTAAGAATGCCTATATGCCTATGTTTCCTTATGTCTGTTGTCACCCAATTCCTAGTACCTATCTCCTCTATGTATGTCTCTCACTCCATCATCTCTCATGCCTCCACCAATCACTATAGATTTTTTCTATGACTTATGGTTAACCCTTCTCAGTCCATTGTTGTCCCTACGAATGCTCTTGTGAGGTTACTCTCTAACATCCAAGATCTGTTGCAAAGGGGTGGAGCACTCTCCATTAGAATATCCCTCCTCTATCTCAGTGTATGACTCTAACGCACCTTGTTGAGCATCACTACCCACCTCTGCATGCTCCTTCTCCCTACCGCTCACTACTACACTCTCATGTATGCCCCTCTCAACCATTGTACCTCCTGATAATATCGTGTAACTGTAGATACTACCTACCACTATATGTCTTGCAACCCTTGGTGTTATCCCGTGTCCCAGTTGTATCGATGTATCACTTTTTACATGAGTGTCAACTAGCTTTAGACCCTAGATGGATGTATCCTCATCACTAGTGTCATCTAATCCTGGATCCCACATAGATGTGTCATCATCTGAACTATCCATGGCTATGAAGTATGCATATGTATGCTCAACTCCCTCAGATATCTCCAAGAATGGTAGCTCATGTGACACATGAACATCCTCAATCATCTTTGGGTCATGTCTCTCCATAATTATCTTTGATCCTGAGCACCCCTCACTCTCCTCCATCATCTAGTACTCCTCCATGAAACCCTCCATGTCCCCAACATCCTCTAGTGACATAGCTGAAGCATATGACTAAATCTCTATTGAGATGGATGTAGTGGATACCCGATTAGAATCCTCAAGGAGCTACTCTACTCTGGACTTTGATTCTCCAAGGTCTATCTGTATACTCTTTGAGAATTCTTGTGCACTCACCAAATCATGAGTGAGTTGATCCACATCATTCTCCTTATCCTCCAATGCCCCATGGTACATCTCACCAATATCAATTGTGGAATCCTCATCAACGCACTCCCCAAGACCTAATGTGCTACTTTGCTCAACATCTACTACGCTACTCTGATCATCACTCATATGAATATCCTACGACGTGAGCTTCTGTCTATGCTATGTCGATGTATAGGAAATCTATTTGTGACTTGCTTTGTAGGTAATACATCATCTATGCCACGTGCTCTCCTCCAAGATATATCTGAGCTCCTGTTTGATCCTCCAAAAGTGGAAGTCTCTAGTCTTCTTTCCTCATTCAGTTGTTCTCCACTATGTTTTTTGGGTTTGATCCCGCACTTGATGCAACAATAATGTGCCAATGATACAACACTGCAAAAACTATCACTCAAAGCCTCATACTCCCTCTCATACACCTCAAAGATACTCTATGATTTTTTCTGGCATGATTGTGGTGTAGCTAAGAAGGTCGGCATAAATGGCATGAGCAAAAACCTATTGTAAGAATGACTAAATTCCTATGTTTCCTCATGTCTATTGTCTTCCACTATGTGGTACCTATCTCCTCTATGTATGGTGCTCACTCCATCATTTCTCATGCCACCACCAATCACTATAGATGTTTCCTGCAACTAATGGTCAACCCTTCTCATTGTGTTTTCATCCCTGCAAATTCTACTGTGAGGGTACTCTATGACATCCAAGATCTACTGCAAATGGGTGGAGCATTCTCCACTAGAATTTCCCTGCTCTATCTCAGCGTATGGCTCCAATGCACCTAGTTGAGCATCACTACCCACATTTCCATGCTCCTGCTCACTATCGCTCACTATTGCACTCCCTTGTATGCCCTTGTCAACCATTGTACCTCTTGATAATATCGTGTAGCTGTAAATATTTCCTACCAATTTATATCCTGCAACCCTTGAAGTTGTCATGTGTCCTGGATGTATCATTTCATCATTCAATCCATGAATTTCAACTAGATCCAAACCCTGAATGGATGTATCCTCATCACCAGTGTCATCTAATCATGGATCCCACATAGATGTGTCTTCATATGAATTGTCCCTGGCTATGGAATCCACATGTTTATGCTCAACGACATTAGATCTCTCCAAGAATGGTATCTCCTATGACACATGAAAACCCTCAATCATCTCCCGGTTACATCTCTCCATAATCATCTTTGATCATGAGCACCTCTCACTCTCCTCCATCATTTGGTGCTTCTCCATCAAACCCTCCATGTCATAAACATCCTCTAGTGACATAGTTGAAGCATATGATTGACTCTCTACTGAGATGGATGTAGTGGATATCTGGCTAGACTCCTCAAGGAGTTTCTCTACTCCAGACTCTAATTCTCGAAGGGCTATCTATGTGCTCTTCAAGAATTCCTGTGCACTCACTAAATCATGAGCGAGTCAATCCACCTCATTCTCCTTCTCCTCTAACACCCCATGGTACATCTCACCAATCTCCAAAAGGTGATCTCTATCCATAAGGATATGCTGGTAGTTGGTCTTCATCACCATCACTCTCTCTCTAATTGTTTGAAAGTCCTCAATGGAAAACTCTCCACCCGAAAATTCCTATGTCACCGTGGCTCTCCAACAATATCTTGCTACCAATGCGTGTGTATCATCAAGGTGACTCATAGCCACCACGATCATATCCTCTTTGACCTTCAGTTTTCATTCCAAGTGTTATGACCCATGCGAATCAACACCTCTATCGTGTTGAAGTGCTAACTCATAACTCCTGCTTCTAAGGTCAACCGTGGAATCCTCATCAACGCACTCCCCGATAAATTTTGTGCTACTCTGCTCAACATCCTCTGTGCTACTCTGATCATCACTCAAAGGCATATCCTGCGACATGAGACTATGCTCTACAAGTGATTAATCCTATAGTAATTCTCCAACCTACTTAGGTGTATCTACACCCAAATTCTCCATCACATACATAGAAAGTCTACGACTAGTTGAACAAACACCCTTCTTGGCTCCTCCCAAGGAAGATCATATAACTGCCACCAACTGATCTGGAATATCATCATTCTCAACAAACATAAGTCATAATTGATTGCATTGAGGTTATCACTTTTCTTGTATGAGCTTCACTGACAACAAAGAATAAAATTTGAAACATCTCAAGGATCAAACCATGACATCCAATATCCCACATCACCACACATGACTTAATCTTTTCCATTGTCTCCAAAAGGGTTACCCTCCTTCCAAACAAGGGACTATGTATATCACCCAAACCTCAAAAATTTTAAATAATAAGATGAAAGGTGTCCCTCATCACATCATCCTCGTATGGATCATCTGGTGTTGAGATCCTGGTGATCTCACCAATGCATGTGGCCACCATAAGTGACACATATCCATCCTTGTGCCTCAACAATTAAGATGTGGCTATTGAAATCCATGATGGGTGTGTTTCTTCCCACATCTCCTCTGAAGGTTCATGATGCACCTTAGACAAAGCACTTGCCACTTTCTCAAGAATTTCAAGAAGAGAATCTTTGGATTGAGGAAATGCTTGTAGCCTCTTCATTGTTGCAATTACTTGTTGCTCTAACTAATTTTCCATTTGAACTGTCTTCTCACTAAGTATCACAACTAAAAGTGAAGGGGATAAGTTTTGGCCACTTATCTAATGAAATTTGAAATTTTATTTTCTTGATTTCCCCCTCAGGCTAGAAGGAAAACTAACTCTGATACCATTGTAAAATACCCAACCAAATATGATGTAAAAATCAGATCTACGTGGTTGAGAACTTTCGTCAAACACTTTGACGGTATGCTCAAATACCCTTTCCAAATAGCTTCCACTTACTATCACAACTTCCTTGATGTTGTCTAATGGACATATGATGTCAATTAATTCAATTCCTACCCCTTAACACTTCTTTATTGATGGTTGTTGTTGGCCCTTGACCAAGTTTTGGGAGATCCTTGGTCAAGTGTGACCTATTTTGGCACTTCGACAGCCTGTCAAAGGCGGAGCGCAAGATGAAGCAGATATCACAGGATCTCGGCCCCTTTTTGGGTCCTTTTTGGGATTTGGGATTATGTAACGGGTATGGGATGTCGACCCATGGGTTCACCCATGTTTAGGCCTATTTTGTAAATTATAAATAGATGTCTAGGCAATGTAAGGAGGGTCATCTATGTGATGTTAGTGTGATATTGGGCTAAGTGCTAGATCTATGTGATTGAAGGATTGTAAGTTCTATGTGCATACTGTGTGAGACTTGCAGAGCTAAGTGCAATTCATTGTAAGAGGTTGTGGAAGGTTGTGAGCTTAGATCTACTCGCGGAAGGAGGATCTAGTGAGCTGAGTAGATCTCTTGTCCAATGAGGAGTAGGGTTTTGAGTCTCTGTGCATGTAACCTATTGAAGAAGCTAATAAAGAAGAAGAGTTGTTGGACGTAGCCCCGGGGTGGGGGTGAACCAGGTATATGCTGTGTTTCTCTGCTTTGTGCCATGTGTTGATGTGTTTATGTCTTTGCTTTCTAAGTTCTTTGATATAAACAGATAGATCCGCTTATGCTTGTGCTAATGATGTATATAGATGTTATATCTTACCTATGTGAATGTTCTTAGTGCTTGAATCTATTAGATATAACCTACTTCTCTATGATAAGTGCTTATATACATCAGATCTGAATGAATGATGCGATGCTCTGTTTTATCTGTGAAGTAATTAGTGGCCAAATATTGATGAATTGTCGGTGATAAGTGCTTTGTTAAGTGTTAGAATCACAGATCCGTGTCCCATCTAAGGTTCCAGACACCTGATTCCTACAACCATGTTATAGCAAGATTTGCCTCACCATTGCTATCTTGCACAGAGGTCCTTTTTCCATTTCCCTATGCAGACTTGTTATCCCTTTTTGATGAATCCATAGCTAAAAATATACATTTTTCCACATATATGCTCCCTATCAGTTATACAAGATGTGTATATGCAGGTTGATCCACTACAACCCACGTATTATACTCTCCCTATCAGTTATGTAAGATGCGTATACACAGATTGCCCCACTACAGCCTACGTATATTGGGATTTGTGCCAGAAAATACAAAATGAGGTCGGGTTTCCATGTCATGACAAAATATCTCTGATCCTTGGCCTTCCATATATTGGAAACGTTCTGAATCGGCCCTTCAGTTGCATTCTGGAGGCTATAAGAACACAATTTCGAACTATGGAAAAGAGAGAGAAAGCATTCAACTTTGAGAGCAAAGTTACTTTGGAGAAATTACTTCATATTGAGTCTGCATCCCTTTGTCCCTCAAGTCTGAACATAGTGTTCAGCCCCCAAGCTCTTCCTTTATTGTTGAGAGGACCTCTTTGTATCTTTCTCATGAGATTTCCCTTGGTGGAGGATTGAGTGGTGGAGACCTAGTTGGAAGGAACTTGGTTTCTTGGTTTTGAACCGTGCCGACATGGAAGTCTATAATGTTGACACTTCTATTGATCAATTATTAATAGAAATACTCCTTTCCCATCCTATTGGTATCTTGAAAATATATGATTATTATCCATGGGTGTGTTTGTAATGTCTATTAATGGATTATGCTATCTGATGTGCTAACTCCTTTTATATCATCACTATGTACTTACTTTTCTTGTTTGTTGAGAACTTCTTGCAGGTATAAAGCTTTGGGTCAAAGTGCTTAACGGTGGAACATCATCAAACATTGGATCGAGGTAGGCCTCTTCCTTGTATCGCACATTAGTCTATATAGCATATGTTGGAATTGAGTTGATTTCTTCAGTAATACCTGTCTGTTGTGGTTTACCCTTGGCCATAGAGAGTTTTTCTCTTGTAATAGAAATGGTGACTCCACTGGGGAGAGATCTTCCTTCCAAGGGCTGAAGTACTTTTTATTCTTACATTGCTATTTTTCCTTTGTATTTCTTGTCGTATCACTACTTGACAGATTATGTTCACTCTGAGTCTGAGTTTTCAGACTTTTTCCCTTGCCTGGCCTTGTTTTAAAGCATATGCGCCCTTTTTTCCTTGGCAGTCATGTATACACACTTGTTGTCTCACTACAAGAAGCATATATACACTATGTTCTCCTGAAAAATCGTGTATAACACTTCCCCTTGCTTGTTTTCTTTTTTTAGTGACTATTGGGTGGGATTTGAAAATTGTTGAGCCTTCTTAGGTCTCTATAGTGCCTGTTGAGATTATCTGGGATGACAGGAAACCTGTTTGGAGTTGAATTTTTGGGCGGAGTCTTTCTCTTTGTTTTCCATTTTTTATTTGTCCTTGTTATCTGGGTTGTTTGCTTGGTTGCTTGGTGTTCTACTCGAGTTATTTCTTTTATACACAGTAGAATTTATATATCAGGTTGCTCATCAGTCCATGCATTTTCTTTTTAGAATATTGAAAATACAAAAAAACAGGCATTTTGCATTGGTTGGCATTTCCGTCTTAGAATATTTATCATTAGCTTAGAGCATTTAGTGAAAGATTGCATTTTACTTATGAATTGCAGAGTTGAAATTGAAGACTGCACTATTCTTATTTAGCATATCATTCGTTGAAAAGTTAAAGATAGACTTTGCATTATATCCATATTTATTTTCTTGCAGAGTCATAACACCGTGAGTTTCACTTCCATACCTTTTTGAGTAACCACGACCAATAAAATTTACGCTTTAAACTAAAATTGATTAGTCGCAATTTTATTTTTTAGGATGCACAAACTAGCCTAGGATTTAGTGCCTTGGAATAGGATCTTGTGAGTAAACTTCTCCAAGGCAATAAAATCAACATATGTGTCTGAGACAGGGAGTTGAGAAGTCCATTGTATAATCGGTAAGATCGGGAGGCTCCGCTCACACCAGATTTAATCATGAGGTCGCGCGAAGTTAGTTGAAGGGATAACCCCTGGATACTCACCTAGCGTCAGAGATATTTCTGTGGATTTATTCATGTTTGGGGATCTTGCTAGTACCCATACCTCTATGAGAGGCGGTGCTTTCAAGGTTTCAAGATTTTCTACCTTTCCCATACGGTGATCCGGACTTGAGACTACTTGCCTGTGCATCAGTTATACAGTGGTTTATTAGTTGCTTGACTTAGGTATCTCATAGGTTACTTGCAGGGGTTATTCTTCTTGTACCTTGGGTCAGATAGGGGTCGGACAACACACATCCTTTATGGAGGATTACCTCTCCGGGGGGATCTGACCGACTGGTTGTTAAGCCTACGAGGGCCCTTATAACTGATTCTGTTACCTCCAAACTTTAGCAGGGAGTCTCATGTCCCTCTTGGACGAGACATACCTTCTTTAGCGAGGGAGGCCACTCAGCCACTTTAGCCCGTTTGCATGCATATTGGTCGTTTGACTTTTTGGTATGCTCTTTGATTATTAGTTGAACATAGGATTTTGTGTTGAGTCCTTGTTATCATGGATAGTGGGGTTCCTTT
>ML797051.1:13417-31790 GCA_009831015.1 Picea engelmannii
CCCCCCCCCCCCCCCCCATGACGTTCATGGGAGAAAATTCGTCTGTTTTTTATAATGGTATGCATAATTATGGTACTCAATCAATGCCTTGGATCTTTGATCATTTTTCTCATGGTATGTCTAATATGTCTTCGCACTTTCCATCCTCTGTCTCGCCTCCTTATGCGAATACAATTTTTGGGTCCGGGGGCATGATGCCTCCTTCTTATCCCTCTCCATTTGGTGGGAGTCATATCTTTCAAACACCTATTATGGTAGGAGGTTGGAATATTCCTTCCTACGAATCCATTATGCGAGAAGTAAGTGCCCAATTAAGCAATCCTTCCACGTGTTACAATCCATCCACTTATCCTTCTTCCGCTATGTCGGTTCCTACGAACACTTTTTCCATGGAGGACCTCCATCTGACCTCTGGTGTTTCATCCGAGGGGAATTATTTTTATAGTATGGGCAACCTCCCTCATGAAGTTTCTTCATCTGAGGGAAACATATATCCTCACATGAGTAACCCTTGTCATGTTGATTTCTCTTCAAAAGTGGCTTTGATGCCCTTACAACCCTTTATGAATCAATATGGAGGAGGATACTATCCTGCTGGACTGGGACAGGGTGTAAACCAGGATCCTTCCTGGCATGCAATTTCTCAGATCCAATCTTTCCTTGGGCCTTGGTCTCAAATGCCGCAATTCACCACCGCCACAAGTCCAGTCACTACGTGTCATATTGGCATTATATCACCAACCTCTGATATCCATGTTGGAGATTGGTTGACAACCTATGCGAGTCATGTTGAAGACCTGCAACCAGCCGCTACAAGTCATATTGGGGGCACAAGTCCAGTCACTATGTGTCATACTGGAATTATATCACCAACCTCTACTAGCCATGTTGGAGATTGGTCGACAACCTCTGCGAGTCATGTTGAAGACATGCAACTAGCCACTGCAAGTCATGCTGGGGGCACAAGTCCAGTCACTGTGTGTCATACTAACCTTATATCACCAACCTGTGCTAGTCATGTTGGAGATTGGTCGACAACCTCTGCGAGTCATGTTGAAGAACTGCAACCAACTGCTGCAAGTCATGTTGGGGGCACATGTATGGTCACTGTTAATCACACTGCCCATCCATCACCAACCTATGCTAGTCATGTTGGAGATTTTCTACTAGCCTCTACAATTCATGCTGGAATCATGTCACCAGCCACTGCAATTCATACTAGGGGCATTCATATGATTGAGAAGCCTAGATGTCTCAGACATAATCCTAGATTCATTTACAGGATGTGTGAAGGAAGTATCCTTACTCATTTGTGTCTTGTCACTGCTGGGATACCAGAAGCGTGGGGCTCACCTAAGGTCACTTCGGGTTCTGAGGCATCTATGGTTTCACAACACTCTGTTCATTCTTTGGTTGATACAACAATCATGCTGATGCAATCTTCAGCTAACACCCCTTTCCCTTTAGGGGTTGATGTGTCCTTTGACCTTCTTTTCTCACATCCCGTTCAACCTATTGTCGTGTCGATGCAATATTCGACGACACCTCTCCTATGTTCGAGGGTGATATGTCTCTTGACCTTGTTGTCTCGCATCTTGTTCAACCAACAGTCATGTTGATGCAATCTTCGACCGACAACACTCTTTTTTTTTTGGGTGATGCACCTCTTGACCTTGTTGTCTCGCATCCTATTCAACCAATGGTTGAGGAAGTGGTCGTATCGATGCAATATTCAATCGACCCCACTCTTCTCTCGGAGAGTGACAAGTCTAAGGAAGTGGTCGCACCAATGAAATTTTTGGTCGATCTCGCTCTTCTGGTTCTGGTTCTATACCTTCTATGCCATGTCCTTAGTATTTCAATTACTTCACCTTCTAAACAAGAGAGAGTTTTAATCTTCCCGAGTTCTCTCCCTCCAAGTCTTGATGAGGTTCCCTTTGATTGGGATGGTCTTTTGGGGTATCCAATGCCTCCACCTATGTCTTTTCCAGGAAGAGAAATTATCCGATATAACATGGAGATGATAACCTCCATTAGCACTTTTACCTCCTCAACTTGGAGATCTTTAGATCTTCCCAAGCTTGTGTCGGTTCTTCATAAGATGCCAACATTCCACAGAAGGTCCGCACGGGAGCCTTGGCCTCCCTCGTGGCTTGCCGCCTAGAATCTTCCAAACAAGTCTTAGTTAAGCTATTTTTCGACTCGCCAAAAAACTGAAAAGATCACCGAGTGATTTTTCCCTTTCATGTTCGTTAAAGTTGAATTTGAAAGGTCATGAGTCTTAGTTAAGCTCTTTTTCGACTCGCTACCAAAAATTGAAATAATTGCCGAGTGAACTTGTCTTTTTCACACTCGTAAATTGGATTTGAAAAGACGTCTATTTGGCACAAGTTTACCCCTTTTTCACACCAAGTAGACTAAAATATATAAAAAAGGACATTTTTTGGCGTTAAGTTGTGATTGCATCTCATGCCCTCGCTTGCAGTATTGAGCCTTTAGTCAGTTCCCTCTTTGCGTTATAAATCGTTTTCTAAGTAGTTTTCATCCTCAACCAAGCAGAGCCTTATTTATATCCTTTGCAATTTGACACCCTATACCCTGGAGGGAACATCACCCCAAGTTTCCATCTCTCGCATGAATTTCTTTGCATTAAGCATAGGTACGTTCCACTGTTGGAACTAGTTTTTCTTACTTGCGACACTCGTTCCCTCCTCTGTATCATATCATTCATTTGTTATGAAAAAACAAAAAAAAGAAGGGAGGGAAGGGAGTACTATATTGTAATTGGCAGTAGTTGTGTAGCCTTTGAACAGAGAACAAAGTTATTGAGTCCTTGTGTCATCATAATTTTGGGTTTAGCATGGCCTTAGGAAGCTGATCTCACTATAGAGTTTTCTCTACCGACTGGTTTCTCTTCCAGTCCCTATAGAGAACGTTATTGATGCCCCCTTCATCTAATTGTCACATCATTGAGTCCATGTTGTTGGAGTCCACCATATGTCTCATGCTCTTGTTCAAAGGAAGTTTATCAACCTGTGTCAGCCACTCCTCATAAATCTTGACTTTGCATGTCGGCCATACCCTCATTTTGTCTCAAAATCACATGATACTTTGGTCTCATCATGCACCCTAGCTCTACTTTCATCATTGGTAGGTCACCTTCAACCCAACAATCGACATTTCATCATTGGTTGTTGACTGGGTGGTTTCCCTTGTGTTCGACGGCAAGACATCTATTCACACTTTGGGATTCGTGCAGTGTCTTGGATGCCATTATTCTTATTGGTGGTTTCCTCGCCTTTGTCAGCATTTTTTCATCATTGGCTGCTATTCAGAGGGTACTTTTTCTGTACCGCTTGCATTTGGCACACGCGAAAGACACATAGGGACGTTGGTTCATGAACATGTTCTTCATCCGATCTCCACCAAATCATGAATCTCCTGCTTTGTTCCTCATGCTGACTGATGAGAGATGCCTCAATGCTTTCCTTTCAATGGGTCTCTTTCTGTCGACTTCAGCTCATTTATTCTGGATATGGGACATAGAGTTTTATGAGTACCTTGAGGCTTGAAGTCATTAGTGGCAGGCTCTCTAGCCATTTCTAGATGGGAATACATCAATGTCTCCTGATCAATGGATTTCTCAAGTGTTCGACAACGACTCCTTTTTCACACTTGTAGGAATGTACTCGGTGCCTTGATACCTACTTTCATTATTGGTAGGTTGTCTCGTGTTTGTTAACGGTATACCTCAATGACCGGTAATCAAACAATGTCTCATTGTGTTCGACCTCAACTCCTTTACTCACATGATGTAGACTTGCACCTTTGGCGGATAATGTAGTAGAATTGAAGACATCACTATGTGGCTGCAACTTTATTGAGTTGTTGCCTCCCCTTCATTGGACCAATACCTATTTGACTTCAGTGATCATGGGAGATCAGATTGTACTTCCTAGTATACAAATATCTTCAAATTGATTTTGAGACTGGTTTCACTGGGCCTTGTTCATGACTACGACAGCTTTTGGCATGTAACTGCATTTGTATTTGCCTATTCATGGCCATGAACAATAGTTTGATATATTTTCCACATGGATCTGCATTGTATTCTTGGCAGCCATGTATGCAAAGTCAATACATAATGCAATGAGCAATTGAGTTCGTCCAAATGATTCTCTACCATTCCACTTCTAGGTTATTTATAGTGTATTTCAGCCATCACATATAATCCTCTGATCTCACACATTAGGGGGAATCTATTATAGCAAGATTTTCCTCACCATTTCTATCTTGCATAGAGGGCCTTTTTCCATTTCCCTATGCAGACTTGTCATCCCTTTTTTATGAATCCAGAGCTAAAAATATACATTTTTCCACATATACGCTCCCTATCAGTTATACAATATGAATATACGTAGGATGATCCACTATAGCCCGCATATTATATGCTCTCTATCAGTTATGCAAGATGCGTATACGCAGGTTGCCCCACTACAACCCGCATATATCAGGATTTGTGCTAGAAAATACAAAATGAGGTTGAGTTTCCATGTCACGAGAAAATATCTCTGATCCTTAGCCTTCCATATACTGGAAATGTTCTGACTCGACCCTTCAGTTGAATTCTAGAGGCTATAAGAGCACAATTTCAAACTATGGAAAAGAGAGAGAAAGCATTCAACTTTGAGAGCAAAGTTACTCGGGAGAAATTACTTCATATTGAGTCTGCATCCCTTTGTCCCTCAAGTCTGAACACAGTGTTCAACCCCCAAGCTCTTCCCTTATTTTTGAGAGGACCTCTTTGTCTCTTTCTCATGAGCTTGCCCTTGGTGGAGGATTGAGTGGTGGAGACCCAGTTGGAAGGAACTTGGTTTCTTGGTTTTGAACCGTGCCGACATGGAAGTCTTTAATGTTGACACTTCTCTGATCAATTCCTAATAGAAATAATCATTTCCCGTCCTATTGGTATCTTGAAAATATATGATTATTATCCATGGGAGTGTTTTTAATGTCTATTAATGGATTATGCTATCTGATGTGCTAACTCCTTTTATATCATCACTATATACTTTCTTTGCTTGTTTGTTGATAACTTCTTGTAGGTATAAAGCTTTGGGTCAAAGTGCTCAACGGTGGAACATCATCAAACATTGGATCGAGGTAGGACTCTTCCTTGTATTTCACATTATTCTATATATCATATGTTGGAATTGAGTTGATTTCTACATTCATACCTGTCTGTTGTGGTTTACCCTTGGCCATAGAGAGTTTTTCCCTTGTAACAAACCACCCCTGCCTCTACCTCGGGTGAGACTTCATCTGCTTCATAGGTGTTTCCGAAAGGTCCAGTAGTTAGGGTTTTGTTAGTGCGTTGTTGTAGCATTGAACCCTGGGTCAGCCCTTGTGCCAACAGTTGTTATAAATATTTGTTGTTTGTTATGTTTTATGGCAGCTGGTTGGTTGAAGGGTTTTGAAAAACACTTTGCATACATTGGTTGTAGCTTGCATTTTTTATGTATTTTTGAATGTCTTAATTGTTTATAACAACAATATACATCATGAAAATGGTGAGAATAACATAGAAATGAACACCAAAGAAATGCTAAAGAATTTATAACAAAAGTACCTCCTAACCCTTGACTTATTTATATAATATATGAGTTGAATGCCAAGGAAATTTCCAGATTTGATCATAGTGATATTGCAGTTGTTATGTAGGCTATAATGGCATAAATACACTAGAAATATGCAACAAATATCCTCAACAATATAGCTATCATGGTGGCTGCCCCAAAAATGTGAAGATCTCACAAGAAGTCGCACCAATCAGAGAGATAACACACCCTTCTCTAATAATTTCTCTCATCCACTAATAAATTGAATTTTTGAAGGGATGGAACTCAAATTCTTTTCCAAAATTCTCCTGATATGAGTACAACTCAGTCCCAAGAGATAAACGCTCAATCCAATTATAGAAATGAAGATCTTGACCTTTGAATACGACTCCTCTAGCAATAATTCACCCCTACAAATAAAATTTGTACCAAGGGAAAGTACAAAGGTTTCTCCTTGAACAACAATCCAAGTCTCCTATAGAATATCTCCCTCATAGAAGGATTCTTGTAACAATATTGGCTAGAGTGGAATCTCCCCACTGAAACCAATCCCTCAAGCTAGAGTGGATCTTTCACCACAGAAACTAGATCTAGGGTTTTACTCCAAACCCTAAGCCACCAAGATCCTTGAGCTCTCCACAATATCAACTCAAAAACATAACATGCATAATGAGAGGAAATGAGCCCTTATCTCTTCTTTATACCCCTCTCACATTTTTCTCCTCAAATGAATTTTTAATTCATATTTTGTATTTTCTTCTAAAATCACTTTATTAATTTCTTTACCTTTTTAACCCCAGAAACTGATTAATTCTCCTTTAAGACTTCTCCAGCCACTGAAAGTCACTTTTCATCATCCCATATTGTAAATCTTTTTGCCTAAGTTCCAACGATCTATTACACTAAGGTACTTCTCCAAGAAACAAGTTCCAAATAGTACCTTTAGTGTAATTAATTAAAATATGCCCAATAATAACCCTGTTTTACATAAATCATCGAAATGCAACAGAACCAAAAAAAATTGTGTGGAAATGATCTCGATGATGAATAATGGTAAATAAAATAGTTGGGCCCATCACTTACAGTACTTAAAGTGAATTCTAAGGTTATTTTCTCTATTAATCATAGAGTCACTTTATAACCTTATTTTAATTAACTAATGTCACTTTAGGATTTAGCTTTAATAATCTAGTGATATCAATTAATATTCATAGTCTCCCCTTTCCCACTGGTTATAGACTACGAGGAGAGTGTATAGAATAACCCATCATCCTCCGTGTAGTCATTTGGAAAGGGACATTAATTCCTCCCTTCCCAAATTGCTTCTCCTCAAGCAATCGTTGACCAAGGCCCTACCTAATGTAGCTCTCACTCCATGTAACATATTCTACGAGCCTTCCTCCTACCATGAACCTGTGCCCCAATTTTATGATTGATTGTCTCGCTTCTCCTGTGATAACCTTTACTGGTATGCTCTCCATTATAAATGTGCACACACTATCTATGACTGAATGTCTTGCAGAATGAACTATACCTTGTTCTCACTGTCTCTGCCTAGATATTCCCTCATAAGATTGTCACCTCATCAATGGTTGAGACCCTCTAGATGTTGTGCTATGCATACCACCATGTCCCGACACCATCTCTATTTTTTGTGTTGAAGCATCCCTTGGAGAATTAGTGGCCATGCCCCTTAGAACTACCCTTTTTCCTCCTGCAATCTTGAAATCCATCTTCATTTTTTGGTAGTGATATTGTCCCTAATGTACTGATCCATTTAACTCCCATGATAATACTCGTGTTCTCTAAATCCATAAAAAAAAATCATCTGTCACTGTATGGTTTCCCATGGAAAAATCTAAGTGTTGAACTATCTATGTGCATGCCAAGATGTGTCTACCTATCACCAAAACTCTGAACTATACAACCTCAATAGTAGGTAATCCCAGCCTCCTAAATAATCCTGAGTCAATGAAGTTGTGGGTGACCCCACCATCAATAAATATCACAAATCTATATCCTTGTAATCCTCCTCTAATATGGAATGTATTAAAGATAGGATTGCTTGGTAGGGAGGTGATGGTCATCCCCATAGCCTCTCCATGAGGCTGCTCCTCATCATTCCTCCACATTGTGCCCTGAGTCTATCCTTCTCCCTTGACTTCATCATTGTAATAATTTACCTGAACATCCTTTAAACAAGTGTAGCCCAGTTTCCACAACTGTCTAGAACTATAACACATACCCCTCCATCTCAAATCCCTCTAAGTCTCTCTATCTATCCATTTTATCCTTGACTTTTATATCTCTAAGGATATCCTATCTGTGTGTTGTCGATGTGAGGAATTTTTTTATGTCTTGTGCACTATGTGCGATGTATCATCCATGATACGCTCCCTCCTCCAAGATCTGTCTGAGCTCCTGTATGTGCCTTGCCAATGTGCAGGAAATCTATATGTGACCTTCTCTATGGGTAATACATCATTTGTTCCACACGCTCTCCTCCAAGATATATCTAAGGTCCTATCGGATCCTCCAAAATTGGAAGTCTCCAGTCTCCTTTCATCATTCCATTGTTCTCCACTGTGATGTCTGGGTCTAAGTTCGCACTTAATGCGGAAATAATCCGCTAATGATACAACACTGCGGAAAATATCACTCAAAGCCTCATACTCCCTCTCATACACCTCAAACATAGTCTCTGATTTTGACTGACCTGGTTGTGGTGTATCTAAAAAGGTCAACATAAATGGCACGAGTGACAACCTCCTGTAAGAATACCTATATGCTTGTGTTATCTCGTGTTTGTTGTCACCCACTTCTTGGTACCTATCTCCTCTATGTATGGTGCTCATTCCATCATCTCTCATGCCTCCACCAATCACTATAGATGTTTCTGACAATTGATGGTCAACCTTGCTCACTGCATTGTCGTCCTTACGAATGTTGTTGTGATAGTACTCTCTAACATCCAAGCTTTGTTTCCAAGGGGTGGAGCACTCTTCACGGTAAGCTTCCTACTCTATCTAAGTGTATGGCTCCGACGCACCTCGTTGAGCATAATTACCCACCTCTACATGCTCCTACTCTCTACCGCTCACTACTACACTCTCTTGTATGCCCCTATCAACCAATGTACCTCCTGATAATATCATGTAATTGTGGATACTACCTACCATTGTATATATTGCAACCCTTGATGTTGTTTTGTGTCCCAGTTGTATTGTTGTATCACTCAATCCATGAGTGTCAACTAGCTCTAGACCCTGAATGGACGTATCTTCATCACTAGTGTCATGTAATCCTAGATCCCACATAGATGTGTCCTCATCTGAACTTTCTCTGGCTTTGGAATCCACATGTGTATGCTCAACTTTCCCAGAGCTCTCCAAGAATGGTATCTTTTGTGACACATGAACACCCTCAATTGTCTCTGGGTCACGTCTCTTCATAATCATCTTTTATCCTGAGCACCCCTCACTCTACTCCATCATCTCTTTCTCCTCCATTAAACCTTTAGTGTCACCAACGTCCTCTAGTGACATATATGAAGCATATGATTGAATCTCTACTGAGATGAATGTAGTGGATACCCGACTAGACTCCTCAAGGAGTTTATCTACTCTAGACTCTTATTCTCAAAGGGTTATCTCTGTGCTCTTCAAGAATTCATGTGTTCTCACCAACTCATGAGTGAGTCGATCCACCTCATTCTCCTTCTCCTCCAATGCCCCATGGTATATCTCACTAATCTCAAGAAGGTAATCTCTATCCATAAGGAGATGCTAGTAGTTGGCCTTCATCATTGTCACTCTCTCTCTAAGTGTCTAAAAGTCCTCAATGGAAAATGCTCCACCCAAAATATCCTGTGTCACTGTGGCTCTCCAACCATATCTTGCCACCAATGCATGTGTATCATCAACGTGCCTCATGGACGCCACGATCATATCCTCTTTTACCTTCAGCTATGCTTCCAAGTGTTGTGACTCATGCGAATCACCACCTCTATTGTGTTGGAGTGCTACCTCATAACTCCTGCTGCTAAGGTCAACTGTGGAATCCTCATCAACACACTCTCCAAGACTTGTTCTTATACTCTTCTCAACGTCCGATGCGCTACTCTGATCATCACTTATAGGCATATACTGCAACATGATATTATGCTCTACAAGTGAGTCATACTGTACCAATGCTCCAACCCACTTCGGTGTATCTACACCCACATGCTCCATCACATACATAGAAATTCTACTGCCAACTCAAGAAACACCCTTCTTTCCTCCTCCCAAGGAAGCTCATATAACTGCCACCAACTTCTCTAGAACATCATCACTCTCATAAAACATAAGAGTCATCATTGATTGCATTGAGGTTATAACATTTCTTGGATGAGCTTCACTGATAATAGAGAAGAAAATGTGAAACATCTCAAAGATCTAATCATGACATCCAATATCCCACATCACCACACATGACTTAATCTTTTCCATTGTCTCCAAAAGGGTTACCCTCCTTCCAAAAAAGGGACTATGTATATCACCCAAACCTCAAAAAGTGGAAATAATAAGCTAAAATGCATCCCTCATCACATCATCCTCATAAGGGGCATCTGGTGCTGAGATCCTGGTAATCTCACTAATGCATGTGGCCACCATAAGTGACACATATCCATCCTTGTGCCTCAACAATTAAGACATGAATAATGCAATCCCTGATGGGTGTGTTTCTTCCCACATCTCCTCTTAAGGTTTGTGACACACCTTAAACAAAGAGATTAACACTTGATCAATAATTTCAAGAAGAGAAAATTTGAATTGAGGAAATGGTTGTAGCCTCTTCATTGCTACAATTACTTGTTGTTCTAACTGATTTTCCATTTGAACTATCTTCTCACTAAGTATCAAAGCTAAAATTTAAGGGGATAAGTGTTGGCCACTTATCTAATTCAATCTAAAATTTTATCTTGTTGATTTCCCCCTCAGGCTGGCAGGAAAACCAGCTCTGATGCCACTGTAAAATCCCCAACCAAATCTGATGTAAAAATCAGATCTATGTGGTTGAGAAATTTCGTCAACCACTTTAACAATATGCTCAAATACTCTTTACAAATAGTTTCCACTTACTATCACAACTTCCTTTAGTTTTTCTTATGGACGTATGATGCCAATTACTTCAATTCCTACCCCTTAACACTTCTTTATTGATGGTCGTTATAAATATTTGTTGGCTATTATGTTCTATGGCAGTTGGCTGGTTGAAGTGTTTTGACAAACAATTTGCATACATTGGTTGTAGCTTTCATTTTTATGTATTTCTGAATGGTTTATTTTTTTATAACAACAACATACATCCTGAAAATGTTGATAATAACATAGAAATGAACACCAAAGAAATGCTCAAGATATTATAACAAAAGTACCTCTGAACCCTTGACTTATTTATATAATATATGAATTGAATGCCCAGGAAATTTCCATATCTGATCATAGTGATATTGCGGCTTTTATGTAGGTTATAATGGCACAAATATACTAGAAATATGTAACAAATATCCTCAACAAGATAACTATCATGGTGGATGGCCCAAAAAGGTGAATATCTCACAAGAAGTCACACCAATGGGAGAGCTAACATGCTCTTCTCTAATAATTTTTCCCAGCCACTAATAAATCAATTTTCTAAAGGAATGACACTCAAACCCTTTTCCAAAATTCACCCAAGATGAGTACAACTCGGTCCCAAGAGATAAACGCTCAATCCAACTCCAAAAATGAAGATCTTGACCTCTGAATATGACCCCTCTAGCAATAATTATCCCTTGTAAATAAAATGTGTACCAACGTAAAGTACAAAGGTTTCTCCTTGAATAACACTCCAAGACTCTAATAGAATATCTCCCTCATAGAAGGATTCATGTAACAATATTGGCTAGAGTGGGATCTCCCCACTGAAATCAATCCCTCTGGCTAGTGTGGATCTTTCACCACTGAAACTAGATATATTGTTTTACTCCAAACCCTAAGCCACCAAGCTCCTTGATCTCTCCACAATCTCAACTCAAAAACTTAACATGAATAATGAGAGTAAATGCACCCTTATCTCTTCTTTATACCCCTCTCACCTTTTTCTCCTCAAATGACTTTTTAATTCATCTTTTGTTATTTCTTCTAAAATCACTTTATTAATTTATTTACTTTTTAAACCCTGGAAAGTGATTAATTCTCCTTTAAGACTTCTCGCACCACTGAAAGTCGCTTTCCATCATCCCATCATCCCATCATCATCCCAATAATAACCCCATTTTACGGAAAATGTCGTAATGCAATGGAACCAAGAAAAAGTTGCGCGGAAATGATCATGATGATGAATAATGGTAAATAAAATAGTTGGGCCCATCACTGACAATAATTAAAGAGACTTCTAAGGTTATTTTCTCTATTAATCATAGAGTCAATTTATAACCTTATTTTAATTAAATAATATCACTTTAGGATTTAGCTTTAATAAGCTAGTGCCATCAATTAATCTTCATAGTCTCCACTTTCCCACTGGTTATAGCCTATTGGGAGAGTGTATAGGATAATTTGTCATCCTCCGTGTAGTCATTTGGAAATGGACATTACATTCATCCCTTCCCAAAATTTATTTTCTTCAAGCAATCATTGACCAAGGCCCTACCTAATGTGGCTCTCACTCCATGTAGCATCCTCTACAAGCCTACCTCCTACCATGAATCTGTTATCCAAGTTTCTTATCGATGGTCTCACTTCCCCTATGATAACCTATACTGGTATGCTCCCCATCATAAATGTGCACACACTATCTATGACTGAATGTCTCCTAGAATGAACTATACCCTACACCCACTATCTCCTCCTGGATATCCCCTCATAATGTTGTCTCCTCATCAATGATTACGACCCTCTAACTACTATTATATGCATACCACCATGTCCCAACACCATCTCCATTTGTTATGTTGAAGCATCCCTTGGAGAATTTGTGGCCATGCCCCTTAGAACTACCATTTTTCCTCCTGCAATCATGAACTCCATATTCATTTTTTGATAGTCCTGAGAGATTGTCCCTAATGTATTGAGCCACTGAACTCCCATGAAATTACATGTGTTCTCTAAATCCATCACAAAAAAATCATCCTTAACTTTATGGTTTCACATGGACAACTCTAAGTGTTGAACTATCTATATGAATTCCAAGATGTGTCTACATGTCACCAAAACTCTGAAATATCCAACCTCAATCGTAGGTAAACCCAGCCTCCCGAATAATCCAGATTCAATGAAGTTGTGGGTGGCCCAACCATGAATCAAGATCATGACTCTTTGTCCCTATATTCCTCCCATAATATGGAATGTATGAAAGATAGGAATGATCAGTAGGGAGGTGATAGTCATCCCCTTAACATCTCCACAGGGTTTATCCTCATCACAACTCCACATTGTGCCCTGAGATTGTCTTGCTCCTTGTTGGCCCTTGGTTATGGAAGGAAGTGGAGAACAAGGGAGAAAAGGTAAAAAGTGAACTTCGTGGGAGACATAGTGACTGTCACTGGGTTGAAGTAAGCAAAAGAGAAAAGAAGATGGAGCGAGGTATGGAAAAGAAAGCCATTGGATGAAAAGATCGAGGATGATAGATCAAAAAGGAAGAGGGATCGAAGAAAACTCAAGAAAATGACAGTTGGATGCTTTGGAGCACCGTGTGAGAAGGAAGGAAAGATAGGTTGGTGAAGCCCGAAAAAAGTGGATCAAGTTGACCTAGGGTTTTAGACACCTAGGGTTTTGGTATTTAGGGTTTTGGCACCTAGGTTTCGGCCTAAGGCTATCGATGAGTTATTGTAATGTGCAAATAAGGGTCAAGAGGACCTGGTTCAAGAGGTTACTAGAGGTTTTTGGTACGATAGTGTTATGAGCTCTATTTTTGAGGAGAGAGACCATTGTATTATGAGAGAGAAGTGTTGAGAGAGAGATCCTTCTGGTATTGTAAGATCTTCTGATGTGTGCGAAGATCAAGTTCTACAGCTGGGTGCACAGGAAGGGGAGAGAGAGAGAAGAGAAAGAAGATCTACTAGTTAAGAGCGTAGATAAGAACTGTAAGCTTTAATTTAACAAATCATAAGCACAGTTTTTTGGATGTATCCCTAGAGAGAGGGTGAACCACGTACATCTGTTGCTATGTGTGTGATTGATACTTTGATCTCTGTCGTTGTTATGTTGTTACTTGCTTTATTGTAGTAGATCAAATCTAAATATGCGAAGGATGGATCTAGCTAGTTGAATGATAGTTGTATGATGTATTGTTGTTGTAATAGACCTACTTGATATTCCCTTGGTTGTAGACATCCCTGTCCTGCAACCCCCCATAGCTGCTTCGGGTGAGATTGCATCTGCTTCGCAGGTGCTGCCAAAAGGGCCAGTAGCTAGGGCTTGTTGGTGCACTCTTGGAGTGAACCTCGGGTCTGCCCCTATGCCAACACTCCTTCGAATTCATCATTGTAAGAATGTACCCGACCATACTCCAAACAGTTGTGAACTAGATTCCAATACTTTCTGCAACTCTAACAAAGACCCCTACGTCTCAAATCCCTACGATTCTCTTTGTCTATCAGTTCTATCCTTGACCTCTATGTCTGTAAAGATATCCTATCTATGTTCTGTCGATGTGAAAAAATTATATATGTCCCATGCACTATGTGTGACATATTATCCATGATACACTCCCTCCTCCAAGATCTATCTGAGCTCATGTATGTTCTTTGTCGATGTGTAGGAAATATATTTGTGACCTTCTATGTGGGTAATACATCATCTGTGCCACGTGTTCTCCTCCAAGATATATATGAGGTCTTGTCTGATCCTCCAAAAGTGGAAGTATCCATTCTCCTTTCCTCATTTTGTTGTTCTCTATTGTGATTTCTAGGTCTGAGTCCACACTTGATGCATAAATAATATGCTAATGATACATCTCAAAGCCTCATACTCCCTCTCATACACCTAAAAGATACTCTCCGATTTTGACTGAGATGGTTGTGGTGTATCTAAGAAGGTCAACATAAATGGCTTGAGTGACATTCTGCTATAAGAATTCCTATATTCATGTGTTTCCTCATGTTTATTGTCACCCATTGCATGGTACCTATCTCCTCTATGTATGGTTCACTCTCCATCATCTCTCATGCCTCCACCAATCACTATAGATGATTCCTACAACTGGTGGTAAACCCTACTCACTGTGATTTCATCCTTGTGAAAACTGTTGTGAGGGTACTCTACAACATCCAAGCTCTGCTGCAAAGGGGTGGATAAATCTCCACTGGAATCTCCCTACTCTATCTCAATGTAAGCATCCAATGCACCTCATTGAGAATCACTACCCAAATTTTCATGCTCTTGCTCACTATTTCTCACTATTTCACTCTCTTGTATTCCCATGTCAACCCCTGTCCCTCCTGATAATATCATGTAATTGTGGATACTTCGGGAAATCAACAAGATAAAATTTTAGATTGCATTAGATAAGTGGCCAACACTTATCCCCTTCACTTTTAGCTTTGATACTTAGTGAGAAGACAGTTCAAATGGAAAATCAGTTAGAGAAACAATTAATTGCAACAATGAAGAGGCTATAATCATTTCCTCAATCCAAATATTATCTTCTTGAAATTCTTGAGAAAGTGGAAAGCGCTTTGTCTAAGGTGTGTCATGAACCCTCATAGGAGATGTGGGAAGCAACACACCCATCAAGAATTGCATTAGTCATGTCTTAATTGTTGAGGCACAAGGATGGATATGTGTCACTTATGGTGGCCACATGCATTAGTGAGATCACCATGATCACAACACCAGATGCTCCTTATGAGGATAATGTGACGAGGGACACCTTTTAGCTAAGTATTTCCACTTTTCAAGGTTTGGGTGATATACATAGTCCCTTATTTGGAAGGAGGGTAACACTTTTTCATACAATGGAAAAGACCGAGTCATGTGTGGTGATGTGGGATATTGGATGTCATGATTTGATCCTTGAGATGTTTCACATTTTATTCTTTGTTGTTAGTGAAGCTCATCCAAGAAATGTGATAACCTCAATGCAATAAATTATAAATCTTATGTTAGATGAGAGTGATGATATTCCAAAGCAGTTGGTGGCAGTTATACGAGCTTCCTTGGGAGGAGGCAAGAAGGGTGTTTTTTCAGTTGGTTGTAGACTTTGTATGTATGCGATGGAACATTTGGGTGTAGATACACCCAAGTGGGTTGGAGCGTTGGTACATGTTGACTCACTTGTAGAACATAGTATCACGTCACAAGATATGCCTATGAGTGATGGCTAGAGTAATGCAATAGATGTTGAGCAAAGTAGCACATCAAGTCTTGGGGAGTACATTAATGAGGATTCCACAATTGACCTTAGCAGCAGGAGTTATGAGGTAGCACTTCAACATGATAGAAGTGTTGATTTGCATGAGTCACAACACTTGGCAGGACAGTTGAAGGTTAGAGAGGATATGATCATGGCGGCCATAAGGCACCTTGATGATACACACACATTGGTGGTAGGATATTGTTGGAGAGACACAGTGACACGAGATAGTTCGGGTGGACTATTTTCCATTGAGGACTTTCAGACACTTAGAGAGAGAGTGATGGTGATGAAGATGAAGTTTCTGACACGTTGCATCAAATATTGATGCTCAATTTGAAGTTTACCATACCTATATTGCTACAAATCAAAATCAACAACCTGCTTGGTTGTCTAAGATGCTTTAAATATACTTAGATTTAACTTCATGATTTCCTAAATATCCTTAAATACTATTTCCTAAATTTGATCCAGATTAGTATGGACCTCTCGAGGATCATATTAAAATTTGTTTACGTTAGCAATTAGATTAATGAATTTTCAACATGTGGATGTTGTTTGTTATGTTTTTCCATAACACTTTTGAATATAAAGCTTCTACCTGGTATTTCAATCTAGCTATAGGCATTAGAGAAATTTTGAGATAAAAAACATGTCTCAAAACAAAAAATGTGCTATAAAAATCAACTTTAAAACAACCCATAGGATTCAAGATAATGTTGTCAATCATAAGGGTAAATAGTGTTGGAGGGAAAGAAAGAAAACTATTTTTCCCCTTAGATTTTTAATTTATCTCATTATAGGTTCATTAAATGTATCAAGTGTAGGTATTCATTAGATACAAAATTAAATTCTACAGATCTAACAAGTACCCGCATTGCATACTTTTAATAAATTCATTGTGAGATAAACTAGAAATATATGAAAAATGTGTTTCTTCAACAGTACATACTTTTAATAAACCCGTTGTGAGGTAAACTAGAAATATATGGAAAAACATTGCATACTTTTAATAGATTTGTCTTGATATAAACTAGAAATATATGAAAAAAACATATTTCTTCATAAGAAACATGTCTTTTCATGTTTTTTTCAGTTTATCTCACAGTGGGTCTATTAAAAATATGCAGTGTGGGTACTTGTTTGATGTGAAATTTAATTCCACATCCAATGAGTAACTAGACTTAATACTTTTAGTAAACCTATAAAGACATAAATTGAAAATATGAAAAGAAAAGTAGTGTTCTGTTTTTCCTTCCAAAATTTATAACTCTTATATTATTTTTTTAAATCTTATTTTATTATTTTTCTTGGAAAACCCATTTTGAACCTTAAATTTCCCTTCATGATCTCTTATGATTTAAGATCAATTTGAAACATCATTCTTAACCAAATTTGATGATGAGAAAACCTTATTTGTCTTAATATTAATATTAGAACTGTATAGATTGAAAATGGATACTAAAATGAATACTAAAAGGAGAATTAAAAAGAGAATTAAGGTTTTAATCAAAGATTCACTACATTCCTTAATAAAATACTAAAGACTTCTAAACTTATTGCTGATGTTCAATCCAAATTATATACTTCCTCTTTACAAATTTCCATTACTATGTTTGTTAAAAGAGCCAGAAAAAATACTTTGGTTGAAATGTTTTAAGAAGCAATTAATGTGGAAAAAGAGACGACAAGTCTTCAAGGGAATGTCGGAGTAGATGGAAATAAAATTGTACCACTACCAAGAAACCAATTCAATTGACTAAACCCAGTTCGAAAACTAAAGAAAAATATTTTGTTGACCTGTAAAGTATTGTAAAAAAGCTTCCAATAAAATAATTGATTTAAAGAAGAATTTTGAGAAGAGAACTTCAACTAAGAAACCATTTAATCAATTGTTTAAGAAAAATCCAATGCCTCTTGAAGCTTCGCCTACTAATTGTAATTTAGATATGGATAATTTTGTTATGAATTTTGTAGACAACATATGGCTAACCATTTAGAAAAAACCTTGTCCACGATTCACACATATGTTTAAATCTTTCGTTTCTTCTCTCACATAGTGAAATATTTCAACTCAAGTGGATGAGTTCATAAATATATGTCCCAATTTGTAGAAGGTGATTTATTAATCTGTGTCTCACTTTATAGTGAAATGTGGTAAATAAAATTTGACATTATATATATTTTTAAAATTGAAATCCTCAAAACTTGTGTATGTATTGTGAAGTTTAGCATGATATAAAAAAAACAAATAGTAAAGAATTGTGATATTTTTTTTCAAAAAATATTAATAATTTAATATGTCAAATCCACATTTAATTAAATAAATGTCTTCATAAATTTAAAAAAAAATAACGAATGACATTTGTTTATAT
>ML797051.1:43942-54116 GCA_009831015.1 Picea engelmannii
GTTTTGCTGTAGGTTGTATCCCTTCATTTGCTGGATAATAATAAAGGAAGGACCTAGCAATTTCTCTGGTGGACGTAGCCCACACTGGGTGAACCACGTAAATTTGTGTCTCTCTTGTATTGTGTGTCTTCTGTGTTTTGTTTTTGCATTTGTTTTATTTTATTGCTCTACGGTCCTGTTTTTCTAACATATGTCACTCTTCGTAAAAGTTACCAGAAAATTTTGAGAGAATAAATGAGTAAGGATGCTTTGATGTTATGAAGAAAAGGCATTATGATTATTCCTTTGAGAATTGCATGCAAACGATTGTGAACAATTATGAATAAAATTATTTTTAAGTAAATATGCATGTGAAACTATAAAGTGTGCCTATGGTAGACACAAACATTATGCTAATGCATGTGGTTAAGTGCATGAAAGAATAACGTGAATGCAAGCTGATAGAATACATGTACATGTTTGAATGTATAATATGAACGCATAATAAGAATACATGCTTATATTCTTTATGGAATATTGGGTAAATCACTTAGATGATGAAGTTGATGCTAACTCATGGATTGAGATCATTTAAAGTAATGATGAATATGCAACAAGGAAGTTTCATGATGAGACAGTTCCATGTAGAGGAACTGAGTGAAGACTCTGTCAGGAGAATAGAGCCATAACATTAACGTTTGTTGGAAAATTAGGCCGTGGGATGAAAATCCTATTTATATAAAAATCCTAGATTACATTTTAAAATATAGTGCATGTACAAAAGACATGCAAATGAATTTTAACCAATATGATCTCTATTTGGTAAATGTGCAGAGTGCACTAGTTCATAATTAATTTGTAAGCCAAATATCAATGTTGTAATATGTTGATTACATATAGGAAAGGTCAAAATGAAATTGAATGAGACTACTCAAGGATTGGAGAAGGAAGATCCCAAAGGGATAGATTGTAGAAACAAAGAAGGAAAAAAGGAGGACACTTTTCTCATTCTAAAACTCTGATTTGTTTAGCATAGTTGTATTCTTTAACAAAATAGTTGTGAAAAAAAATGAATCAATGGGGATGTTTGAGTGAATGATTTAATTAAATCCATGTTGTGCATGGTAGATAGGTAGTGGAAATGGGTCATCCATGTTGAGGATTTCAAATTGTTCAAAATATTTGGAAAAGGGCAAAATCCATTGATTCTTTTCTTGTTGTTATTTTCTTTCTCTGGGATGAGAAAAATGATATGTTGGTTATGTGTGGATGATTCCAACATGAGAATGTTGATAACTATATGAATATAGAAAAAAATGAAATATTATTGTCTTGATCCAGGAGGATATCGGTGGCCACCCACCTTTTCCAACTCACTCAAAACAATTTTCTGGCAATTTTGGCAATTTACTATCTTTAGCAGTTTTTAACTTCCAGGGCCATCTTGAGGGCCTAAATGAAGGTTTTTTGAGATCGATCTTCTCACTTATATCCATATTATTTTATTGATCCCCCAAGATGAATATCCTCGATGATACCTTTCCAACGAGCTATCGTGTTTCCCAAACAAAGATCATATGCCAAAGTTACGCCCCCAAGAAGTTGATACACCAAACTACCCAAAACGGGGTCCACAAAACTGTTGGATTTTCATCTTTTTGGGTTAGGGTTTTGGACTTTCTTTATGATAGAAAGGCCTTTGGATCCTCATTGTAAAATAATCTTCTCACGGATGCGAGTAGCTATCACATCTCTTCTCAGAGATAAGCTACCACCATTCTCACGAATCTTTTTGCACTCTATATTTTACAGTATTTGTACATTTTCGCTCATTAATAGAAAATTGTGTATTACTATATATCCTTGTTTATGGTTGCATCTATGATACATTTCTTTTATAATATTGGATATCCAAGATATCTCTGTACATTTATTTATTATATCTTCACTCTCATTTCACGCCGAAACAAATGTGGATCAGTGGTATCAGAGCAGGATGCTCTTGATCATTTTTTTTTCAGTGCATATCGCTGATGAGGTTAGAGTATATAAATTTGGGTCTCTACCATGTCTCTCTTGAAGAAAATTGCTCTCGCATGCCCAAGAAACCCTCTATGGCGAAAGACAATAAAAACGACAGAGCAAATGATTCTATCAATCTGTTGCTTGAGAAAACTCTCACGTGACAAAGGGACAAAATGATGGAGAATTTTTCTCACATCCTTCAACGCTTGCCGATAGAAACATGCGCATATTCATCAAATAACCACTTTGGAAGCACCTCTCCTTTCAAGGTACATGTTAATTTTGATATTCTTGTACTTGAAGGTCATATAGATGTGGATGCCCTAGACAAATGGTTAAATATGCTAGAAGGTTATTTCTCTGTTCACCATTTTTCCGACAAGGAAAATATCACCTTCACACTCCTTAAATCTCTCCCCCATGTCAAACATTGGTGGGAAACTTACTCAGAGCAAATTTCCACAGAAGATTCTGGAATATATGGGGCTGATCCCACTTGGGATTTTTTTGTGGACGCGGTAAAGGAACAATATTACCCTGTTGAAAACTATGAGGACGAGTATATGATATGGACCACACTACGACAAGAGAGTGGCCAAGCAGTTTCAGGATTCACCAATACCTTCAATACCTTGCGCACCAAGTTGGGTATCAAAGACTCTGAATGACATTTGGTTCTAAAATACCGTGGGTCTCTACATAGATACATCTAAACTGAAATGGATTTTCTGGAGATCTCATCACTCGGTGCTGCTTATCGATATGTTGTTAAAATCGAGCATAAATTTAAGCATAAAAAAAAATGGGAGTTCGTGTCTGCAAATCCTCAACAACCAAAGTATGATAAAGAGGACCCTAACAAACAATCTCCCGAAAACCAGTCCAAGCCACAAGAAAAGAAGGGTCATAGGAAGATGAAAAAGGACACTGGAAAATGGTGTGATTTCCACAAAATCCCATGGCACAACACTGATTAATGTCACTCAAAACATTAATTGGTGGTCGAAATCAAAGACAAGGAGTTGAACCCTAATTCAAAATATGATTCAGTAAGTACTGACATAAGACAAATCATCGATGCAAACCCCACTACTATTGTCGTGACCGCAACAATTCAACCAGAAGAACCAACATATATTGAAGAGGAGGAGCACCTTTTTCATTCAAAAATGTGGGTGAAGGGGATTCCACTGCATTTTGTTGTTGATAGTGGAAGCTAGAAGAACCTCATCTCAACAGAGGTCGTTAAACAGTTCGGATTGTTGACAACACCACACCCAAAACCATACAACATTGGGTGGCTTTGCCGGGGATGAGATCTTCATGTCAGCCAACATTGTCAATTGTCATATGACATCCAACCCTTCAAGGATGAGGTATTATGTGATGTTTCCCCACTAGATGTATGTGATGTTCTCTTGGGCCATCCATATATGTGGAAGCGCCATGTTATCTATGAGTCTCGACCCCATAATGTCATTGTTACTCTGGGGGGTCATCTCTACAGGATACCAGAGGTGGTTTCGACTAATGTCCCACCTAAACAGTATCGCAAGGTAGTATCTCATACTACAATTTTTTTCTTCTTCACAATCTGTTCAAAAGGTGAACATAAGGATACTGCAACCACTATAGCCTTGGCCCAAGCACCTTCTATCCAATAGAAGCAGGTCGATAAGAATGAAACAAAGCGCAAATATTCCTTCCACACACAGACATCTCATGTAGCTAGACTAGTTAAAAAGGTCCAACCTTTCCATCCACAGGTTCGTGAAAACCTTCAAAAAGCTAAGCAGTGCAACTTCTCCAAGAAGGCAAGCGGCTCATTAAGATGCATATTCAACAAACTCCTTTCCCTCTCCCCCAGGAACTCAACACAATGGATACCATTGATTCCTAAGGAGGGAGGATTGATCCAAGTGGATATCGGTGGCCATCCACCTTTTCCAACTCGCTCAAAATAGTTTTCTGGCAATTTTGGTAATTTATTATTTTAGCAGTTTTTAACTTCTGGGGCCATTTTGAGAGCCTAAATGAAGGTTTTTTTGGGATATAGCTTCTCAATTATATCCAAAGGCTCTTATTGAGCCCACAAAATGAATCTCCTCGACGATACCTTTCCAACGAGCTATCGTGCGCCACAAACGGAAATTGTATGCCAAAGTTACGCCCCCAAGAAGTTGATACACTAAACTACCCAAAACGGGGTGCACAAAATTGTTGGATTTTCATCTTCCGGGGTTAGGGTTTTGGATTTTCTTTATGATAAAAATGCCTTTGGAGCCTCATTGTAAAATTATCTTCTCACGGATGCGATTAGCCGTCACATCTCTTCTCAGAGATAAGCTTCCACCATTATAGCGAGTCTTTCTGCACTTTGTATTTTACAGTCTTTGTACATTTTCGCTCATTAATAGAAAATTGTGTATTACTATATATCTGTGTTTATGATTGTATCTCTAATACATTTATGTTATAATATTGGATATCCGATATATCTTTGTACATTTCTTTATTATATCTCCACTCTCATTTCATGCCAAAAATAATCTAGATCATGTCTACACGCATGAAAACATTAAGGACAATGTGATAAAGAGTATTTAAATGTGTTGGGACATGTCTGATAAATGTTTTTTGATTCAGAAAATATTATGGTACATGATTTTTGGTTTAACATTACAAATGCTATAATTATGAATGTGATGATGTCTGCTTTATGTAGGAAAACGATTGGAGATATTAGGGAAGACAACTGCTAATGGTGGACAACCTCATGTAATAGATAAATACAAGAAGGATGTTGATAGAAAATATTGATGAAGGGACCTTAGGAAGTCCCATGAAGCATCACTGATGAGGAAATATAAGAAATTTTATTGGCAATTAGGATATGCATAAAGATTTCATACCCATGTGGCATGCGATTTGAAAGGGGTTGGGTAACAATCCCTTCTAAAACATTTTATGTTTTGATTATATGCATACAATTTTGATTGGTTGTTGTATGTCATTGATACCCAAATAGGGTATGAATCAGGAAAGATAACCTGCATGTTAGAGGGAAGAACCTCTGGTAGTAAGGATGGTTACAATCCTTGCATGAAAATTCATGAACAAATGTGTCATGGATGTATCAATTAATTATGAATTATTATGATTAGAAGTGCTCATAAGTATCACATTGGTTGAATGCATTGAGGGAATGCAAGTTTGCATGAGAGGGTATGTAAGGGACTTCTCTTATGGAAGGAGGACCTTCCAATATTCCAAAGGAATTGTAACAATGGTAAAGAAAGGAATTAGGTGGTCATTAATATTGGTCCCCTGGTTACCTATAAAGAAAAAATGTTGGAATGCATTCACATAAACTTTAATGTCATATAATGTATGCTGATTTGAGGTCATGATCAACTCAAAGTAGGAAGCACAATCTTGCTATAATAATGCATGTGAATAAATAAACCATTTGGTTGGCTGAGAGGTTGGTTAAATTCCAACTCAGCATAGGCGCGATGCCTAACATAAAATGTGATACTTTGAAATCAATGCCATGATGCATTTTGTGTGAGTATGACCATGGATAATTGACACATTGGTTAAATTCATTTGACGATTGATTGCATTTTAAAAATCTTAGTGTGATGAAACAATGCATGTGTAAGGAATGATAATTCATTTCACTTTATATCATTGAATAGATATAGAGGTGATTTAATTGTTAGTATGCACTATTTTAAAATTGTTTGTGAGCCACTGCAAGTGTGCAATGAAAATGTATGTGCATGAGGAGCCACCAATTTGTTTGGTTGTGTAAAGATTGAAATTGCAGGAAGGACCGGTCTCGGAAATGGAAACAATATAAGTCCATAAACAAGACCAATTGTTGATCAATAGAGTTTGAAGATTACATTTTGAACAAAGTGGAAAACATCCATAGACAAAATAATGCTTTTTGGATTGATAAATGTTGGATTTACCTTCTAAAGAACCATGGATATCACTTTCAAAGACCTAGTCAATCACAATGCAGTGGTATACTTTGACAATGTCACTATATATTCGAAGAAACAATATAAGCATATTCAAAATTTCAAGAAGATATTTGAAAGGTGTAAGATGGAATCTCATTAAATTTAAGAAGAGTATTATTGTGGTCATTGAAGGTAAGATGATAGGTTATGTTATTTCTAAATATGGTATATTGGTAGACCCCAAATTAACTAAGACTATAAGTCAAATTCCTTTACCTCACAAGAGGAAATCAATGGAATATTTCTTCGACAAGATAAATTTTGTAAGGAATTCCATTTCAAACTTTGTGGAAATTAGTAAACCCTTGCATAAAATGATCCTAGGTAAGTGGTATAACATCATTCTAAAAAAGTGGAGTTCACTTGGACATATACACGCAAGGACTATGATGAAGAAAGAGCCTTGGTCAGGGAAAAATATTTTAAGGTAGTGCAACATAGGAGATCATTGCTCCTAAAAATAGAATAAGAAAATAAGAATAATATAGAGGAAGAAAGGAAAAAAGTTGAAACTAATGTTGAAGAAACCAAGTTACAAAGGGAAATGGAGGAAGCTAGAAGGAAAGCTAAAGAAGAAAGAATTGAAATTGAAAAAGAATCCTAAAAACAAGTGGTCGTTGAGAAAAAATTGATAGAAGACAAGAACTAGATTGAGGAGGAATAACAAAATATGAATGATGAGGTAGATGCTAAAGTCACAAGGTTAAAGAAGCCGCAACAAGAAATGTTGGAAAGCATACTAGCAACATCTAGAGCTAGACCAATTGGGGAGTTTTACACTCCTCAAATTTTTACAAAGGTAAGCACATCTAGACTGATCACTAGTGAAGATATTCCTACACCATCACCTATAGATGTACCAGAGCTAGAAAATTTCACATTTGATAGAAAGGCTAAGCGAATTATAAGAGTATCCCATACGAGGAGGAATATCTCTATAGATAAGGAAATTGTATTAATCACTAAAGTTGACATGTTTAATGCTCTAGAAGCTAGATTGGAATCCGTAACCTTTACAATGCTAGCCTTTAATGAAGCAGTTGTAGATGTAGTTGGATCGACAGTCAAGCAAATGAAATAACAACAAGAGAAAATTGTCAGGTTAGAGGATGAAGTAAACTATTGTCAAACCAATCTATGTGATTCCACTAGTTTCATTTATTATTTTGTCGAAATTTGATATGAGTTATATGTTATTCATAAAATGTTCTATGAGAAGGTGCAAATATTATAGAAGCAAATTGACACCATATCAGTTATTTAGTTCTTCAAAAACACTTTCTAGTCTAGAATATTATTGTAAGGAAGAAGTGCAATTACAATTTGCATCTGTTAAAAGTTGGTAGGAATATATGGATATATTTGACACAAAAGTGTCATAAATCACTAAAGATGAGATTATCAATATTGGTTGTGGTTTAGATTGTTGGAAAATTTTAGCACGAGAAGCTTAGAAAAACATGGAAATAGAGATTGATGGAGCTACGAAGATGGTATATCATAGAGAAAATTGTTTATAAATGCAACTTACCCTCTTTGGGTTCCATCAATGATTTCTTTCAATGGGATCAAGTCACAAAGTCACTAGAATATTCCATTGTTCATGAGAGACACAGCTTGTGTTCTATTTATGTGGTCATTTTTAACCAATTGAAAGACTATGCAGAGGTTCCTTCAAAGAATATCATGATGTGAAAGGCCACTTTGCCTAAAGTAGAGAAGCACATTGAGAAATTAAAGAGGGACATTGCTTTAGCTAGGGATCTACTAGTTCAACATTGGTTTTCCCAAACCAATTATGTTAATAATATTTTTGAATCTTAAAAGGCCTACAATGATAGGGAGAATTCCAAAGGACATATTTTGATTAGTCAAATGGAACTCCAACCAGTTGAAGAAATTGATTCTAGTTTCTTTCAATGCATAGATTTTTTTGTATAGAAAGATAGACACGATGTAAAAGGGGGTTCTTGGGACTTAACTATATATAACTATTTCCATGTTATTGATGTTATAGTCATGTTGACCTTTTTTTGGAGCTATCAATTTTATCATATGTATGAGTTGTCAAGACTTCTATTGATTTCATATATGTTATTGGATTTATAAGTTATAGACTAATTTTATGTTTTTCATTTTATTGCACCGAGAGGTGCTTTGTATAGCCCATCATGAGGGAGATGTGTAATTTGTAATAAATCTAGAGCATAATTATATTTTCATTATTTGATAATTCAATGGTCAACCTGTCACATGGAAGGTTATGTCTTTGTTTTTTCATGGGGTATAAATTATTTCCATTGGTCATTGTACTTTATCATGAAATAATAAATACATATTTTTATTTAATTAGTTTCCTACAAATTGGTATCATATCTAGGTTCTTGGCCAAATCGTGGAATAAAAAAGAAGTGCACATTCAACCATTTTTCACTCCAGTCGTGCACCTTCTTTTATCCATTTTTACATCATTTGTATAGATTCATCTTATTAACCATAAAACAACCTTACTCACTCCAACCAATCATCATTTCCTTTTTTCCATTGTATCTTTATTCTAGTCCTTGAAAAATATTCTAGCCACATTCTTATTCCAGCCACTGAATATCCATATTTTCAAATATACAACATCATCCATACAACACCCTCTTTTCCTTTCAATCGTACAACACCATAAGACTAGCCACATACAATTAAATTCTCTTCTTGCAATTCATAAATTTGTGGGGTTTTTTTTTTAATCTCACGTAAATAATGATGAGACAGACAAATTATTCAAGGAAGTCCTCAAGTGACAGATAGCCTCCAAATTCAAAAGTAATGAATGCAATGAAAATTTTGGAAGTAAGAATGGAAGTCCTCTCTAAGGAAATTATGGAAATTAACAATGTTTTGAACAAGAATAAATCATATTTCAATATAATTGAGGAGGTCAATGCATTTAGAAATGGTAGTAAGGGAATGACCAGTCCAAATTTTCACACATCATTTTCACGGCCACACCAATGATCTAATTCAAATTCATTCAATGGTTCTGCACCCTAGGAAAAAATGGCATTACCCAAGTTTGACAGTGAGGATGAAAGAGAAGGAATGAGATGGATTAAAAAAGTCAAAAATGATTTTGATTATTACAAAAAACTCGATGAAGAAGAGAAAATTAGCATTGCATCAATGCACTTGGATAAATTGACCTGTAATTGGTTTTATGGTGCAACTACAAATCTCAAGGGCTATCTAGAGATTGGAACACATTAAAAAAAAAACTTCTTTAAATGTTTCCAAGATATGGAGGAAGATGAAATATTTTCCCAACTTTCTGAATTGCAACAAAAAGGCTCAACAAATGATTATTTTAATGAATTGTTTGTATTATCCACCCACGTTTTGGACATGTATCATATATTTACATCTTCTAAATATTTCCATAATAGGTTTGAAATCATAAATATGACACAATCTCAAATTACTATATCCCAAGGATGTCGAGCAAGCACAACAAAAATCCAAACTCATTGAAGAAAAAACAAGTCCTATAAGAAATTCCTTGACCCCCAACCTGATAATTCAAGTTCAAAATATATCCCCCCACATCTAAGGAAGCCACAATCAAATAAAAGGAAGGACACTAAATTATTTTTCACTTGCAATACACCCAATTGGAGTCCAGGGAATAAATGTAAGGAAAACATATTCTTCCCATGTGAAAAAAACAATAATAATATTAGTGACAGTGATAGGGAAGTGGAATCTGGGGACACATCTTCTTCCTAAAAGGGAACTGACAAAGAGGAATATAACAAACATAAGTCCACACTACCATTTTCTGTCACAATAATGTTGGGTAGTACCCAACCCCAAAATCACAAAGTCTTTGGCTACATTAAGAAAAATAAAGTAATGATGCTTATAAATAGTGGCATTTCACACAATTTTATAGATACAACTATCACAAAGCAATCAAACCTTTTTGTCTACCCTACCTCTTATTTCCAAATTAAAATTCCAAGGGATATAACTACATCTTGTAATGGGAAATGCAATAAGGTTGAATTGACTATCAATGACTACAAGCTAAGATCATCAATGTATGCCATGGTGATAGGGGGAGTAGACATTGTCTTAGGATCCCAATG
>ML797051.1:54216-87682 GCA_009831015.1 Picea engelmannii
ATTTATACAAGACTGGCACGTGTGAAAGGTCACAACTGGCAGGGCCGACCTCTCACTCTGGGTGGGTAAACCCATGTTTAATTAATTCTGGGTCTTCCATGATAACTGCTGGGGCCGACTTCTTATTCTACCCTTTGTAATTGTTTGATGACCAATCTGCAAAAGGGGATTTGGTCCTTATACAATTAACGACATGATTAATCCACAATGGGGATTAATCCAATAACAATAATAATAATAATGATGACATGATTAATCCGCAATGGGGATTTAATCCAATAATAATAAGAATGCTCTTCGCAGTTACATTATTTCAACAGAAATAAGACACCCCTAAACCACTAAGAATTCAAAGGAAAATATGCTAAATGTAAGATAAAAAAAACAATAATCAATGACTGTTGAAATCAAACAACATGAAAACTACTTTAAAGCAATTCTATATGGCAAGCCCTAATGGCTAAAAATTACAATTAATGATGCAATAAATGATATCTAAGATGCATGTAAGTAAACAATGCAATGAAATCCTATATGTTAGGCTATTTATGAATAAGAGATGAAATTTAATGCAACTAGAGCTAAACCTAACACAAGACGATAAGGAGAGAGAGAGAGAGAGAGGTCATTTGCAAGAAAATAGTCTAGTGCCATTATAGTGCTTTGGGAATGAAGTCAATAAATGCAACTTCAATGGATGATGAAGGTAAGAGAAAAATCAAGGATTTAACCCTAGGGGAGTACACTCACTTTCCCTAGGTATAAATCCTTTAGGAAAATAATTTAGGGGAGTACACTTAGTTGCCCTAAATGTTGCTCTGTGTGTTCAAAGACCTTTAACAAGAGATTGATGTGTATATTAGGGAAAACCCCTAGAGGATTCCACTCACACGCTCTAGAATTTTAACCATTAAGGATAAGTCTAGGGGAGTCCACTCATAATCCCTAAAAATAACCTTACATGCTTCAAAAAACTTAAAATGAATGAAAACAAGGGAAGGGGTCTCACTTGCAAGCCTTCCTATGGTTTTGAAACAAAATTTCTCTGAGGGAAACAATATAACATGCAAATTATCACTGCATTGATAAATCACTAACTTACTATATACAGAATAAACCATAAAACACTTTAAAAGACCACTTACTAGTCAAGTCATTGAGCATGAAAGAAACCCAAGAATGTAATCATTCACACGAAACCTGAAAAAACATCCACTAGATCAACCTCCAAGAAGTGCATATAAGTTCTCCATGATGTGTAAGAGAGAAAATAAGTACTAGATATGATTCTCCACAAGATGAGTTATGATTCACAAATGAGTAAATGATCCTTTATAAATACGAGACAATCCTATAACCTTATCTCTCTAAAAACACCTAAAATGTAATAAATCCATGATACAAGGTGGATAGGTCTCAAGTCGACCCCTAAAATAGCCTCCAATATAAAAATAAAATGCTAATACATTAAATCGTCCTCTAAAAGTTCACATGTGTAAGTGTGAGAGGCTCAAAGGGAGGTGACATCATCCTCTAAAGGTGTACAAAGGACTCCAAAGGCCACATCTCTTCTCAAAAGGTGCAAAGCATCATCAAGGTCCACACCCCCCCTGTCAGAAGGTTATATCTCATCGTCAATCAAGTGCCAACTCATCATCATCAATGTTAGGTTGGCCCAAGAAAGCATCAAGTCACCTCAAGCATGATGTCATCATTAATATGTGCAACATCCAAGGCTCCATGCATGACGTTGTGATGGGAGAGGGTCCATAACCTCTCAAAATGGTGCCTCATCATAATTAAGGGAAATGGGCTCCATCCAAATGCTAATTTCCTCCAAAGAGTGAAACGTTTAGGTGCATGGGCTTCCTACCCCCTGAGTGACATATCAAGCTATATATGCAACATCTCAGATCAAAAGTGCAACATCCCAAGTCTAAGAGGCGTTGAAGGGTTCCAAGAAGTAATCAAATTCATCATATGACCTAACATTCATCATCAAGTGTGCAATGACCTCCATTTAATGTGCAACATATCCAAGGTAGAAGCCTTAAATTGTCTGGCATAGGACCATCATTGGGAATATCAAATAATCAAGTAAGACCAACCATTATGAGATACAAGAGTCATTAGAATCATACAAAGTAAGCCATAATCTAACACAAAATTCATTGTAACGTCCCCAATCACTTAGATTGGGCCACGTCACACAAACTCAACTTTTTTAATGTACCTAGTCTCCCACTGAGTCACATTACCACCTTACACATGCTTTGAAACAACTAAACTGCAACATTCCCAACATACCACTGAGCAATGTTACAGTAGAAGTACACTACATGGAGTCTACTTTAAACTCAATCTGCACAATATCACTTGAAGTAATGCGCCTGACCTAAGTTTGAGTCACACCACACAACTTATAACATCAGAAGCAACAATTTCTTTCAATACAACCTTGAGAAACATAAATAACTCAAATATGCATGCACCAATTGCGTTCACTATCATATTGTTCCCACAACAAAAACCCACGCACAACCATCTAAGCATCATGCACCAACTCAACTTTCATTGTGCATGGAATCTAATTCTCTGTCCACACACCCATAATTTCCAACCTCTTAGTGTACACAGGCTACCATCCTGTGCACTCGACCACTCAATTCTCTTTTTGTCCGGTCATAACCAAAATCACCAGATTAACATAACAGGCTAGAATAATGATATTGGTTATTTCTATGCATGTCTACAAATACAGGCTATATGCATCACACTTATAGGTGCAAGCATCATTAAACATGAAAAAAAAAATACTTATATGAAACGACATAAAAGAATTTAACCCATGTCAAACATAGATAAACACACACATAAAGAACACTTATCTTTTATGAAAATCACCAACTCTGTCCTTGACTCAGATGTTCCTCCCAGCCATAGACATTGTTTCTCTTAAACTTTCAACAACAGGTCATCCCTGAGATGGGGCTCAACTCTACCAGGGAAAACAGGGTCCTAGTGACAAGCTATGGTCTAAAACTCAACGGAATTTCTCAGTCCTATGTGTCCACTATTGCAACTAGTCTACAGTCCCTCATTCCCCATGCACCTATCACACCCAAGGAAGTGTGCCCCTTCTCTGCTCACCAGTCCCTTAGTTTCCCCACTTCCCTTCCCAGGGTTACCAACAAAAGGCCGGATAGGAAGTCTCTGAGCCCTGTGACTAGTGTCCAATGCACTAGGAAACAATTCTCAGCAATACCCTCACCTGGAGAATATTCTCATGGGTCTGGAAACCACTCCACAACAACCAATCTCTCACCCAGAGAGACTGCTCATGGTATACCCACCTAAATTTTCAACAGTGCAACTCTGGCTATAGCCCCACAACTCCCTACAATCTTCTCTGACAAATAAGGTAATAATCATAATCCCCCCAAAATACACTAAGGAAAACAATATGTATTGCATGCCTTCCGCTTGACACTTGTCACCTCCAAAATCATCTTTAAGCCACTTGGTGACCCATTCCCTATCCTTGGAAACTTAGGATAAAATAATAATATATTTGACATTACACTTTTCCCTGAAATATTATAAAATATTCCCTAAGACTTATGACTCACCCCCTTTTCCCTTTTTCCAGTGGAGTAGGCCCTGTTATCCCCATTTTGTGGATAACTAAGGAGATTATGTCTCAAGTACCTCAGGTTGCAGATATGGAGTGTCGAGAGACTACATGACCAAAAATATCCTTTTGCACTGATGGAAAACCCGCTCACCACCATAGATGGTCACATATTTTCAGATGGAATCCACTGCATGAGTTGGTTTCTAGAAGATAGTGGGCCTTGTTCCATGAGGTACAAGTCAATATTATGGTGAGAAGCGTTTCAATATTTAAGCCTGTTGAGTATGTTGTATCTTAGATTGCTCTAGATTTCATGACATATGCTTGGACATTATGCTTTTTACCTGCTTCACCTTGGTGGTTGACATTTTTCCCTAGTAAGTTGTTTTCCTTGGGGATGGGTTTGCTACTAAGAACTCCCTTAATGAGCTAGCATACCGTTCCCAACCATACTTACCACTTTCCTTCATTAKTCCCCTCCATTTATTTATCTCTTGGGATTTTAGGGTGTATTGACCCAAGAAGGGGTTGCCCCTCATTTTATGGGAAGAAGGGGCTGAAGGCCCAGAGGGATTGATGTTGGGTAAAAGAAAAAATCCTTGTATAAAGTTTCCAKATGCTTCGCCCAGGGATCACCCAAGAAATCAGTGAAACACTTATCTTTGAGTAAAGGGGAACCACAATATAATAAATAATGCTTAAAAGGTTAGTTGAAGGATATGCGGTCTCATCACAAGCTGACCTGTCACTTCCATGAATATCTAGTGGTATGACATTACCATCATCTGGTCACCAAACCAGGGTAATGGATCTCAGTTGCATGGTTGAGAGAAAGGGGGTCTCATCATGATCCAACCTTCTCATTTCCATTAGGTGTTTGTGGGTGACATTGTCATTATCTGGTCACCACGCCAGGGCAATGACTTTCAACCTTTCCTTAAAATATGAAAGAATAAAATAATGACAAATAATGGGCTTGAAAAATTGCATTGTGGATGAAGGTACCACACACACTCTACAAAGGCACCCATGAATGAGACGCTACAACCCCTTGTATGTCATGAGCCCTATGCCCAATGATTTTTGACCCCAACCACTTCACCCACTTTGCATGACTTAGAGAGGGATCTCTTGGAAATTTTCCTTGACCTAGGGCAAGATCTACCCAATAGGACACCTTGTCAACCCTCCCATATTCAAGCTGGACAAGTCGCATAGTGTCCTTGATAAATTAATTGTTTGATATAGTGATATTTGATGAACATTATTAGGTGGATTATTTATTTATTGGATTCACTTATCATGATGTTATGACTTGATATCCTCAGAGGGTGTGCTTATTTGTCTTTACAGGACCTAGTTGGTGGAGAGTTTTGGGAGAGCAAGCCTAGCTTGGGCTTCCATGGGGCTACAAGCCCACAGGTTGGATGCCAAGGGCCTACATGTCGGATGAGAAATATCAAACTTGGAAGGCCTTGAAGATGACTTGGACGACATAGCCTAGCCCCCACATGCTAAACTTTTTTCCTAGAAGAGGAAAAATGTCACTCCTAGAGGCATGATGTCATGTAGGGGAGTTAGGGATTGGTGGTGAGGTGTCACTCATTGACACATGGAAGTTTTGAGGAGAAGAGGGTCTTCACCATGAGGAGATTGTCTAGATGCTTTACATGTGGCCTTTGGAGGCCTACCCATACTTATCCAACACCCACTACTTCTTCTAAGTGGAAAAATGTTCCCTAAAGGGGAGACATCTATGTAAAATTAGGGTTTATTTGTGCAAAAGTGAAAATTTAAATGAATTATTTAATATTACTTTGTTAAAGGGGGAAAGATTAGGGTTTTTGACCCCAAGTCTTTTGGTTTAACCCTTAATTTGTGGACAAGTCACCTTGATGACATTTTGTATAAATCAAAGATCACAAGATTTCATTTGAACATAACTCTCCCTCATTGTGAGAAGTATTGGTCTGAAATTTTCGCTACACTTGGATCTACTTGTCTATTGTGCACTTGTTTATGGCTATCTTGATGAATGGTAGATGGAGGAGTGAGGTGCTAGCCTTGGATGAATGCCTTCTAGCTTTTATGGTGGATTATCTTAACATATTTCTTGATTTTGGTATAGTATTTTACTCTTATGCTATCATTCTTTTTCAATTCAAGGATTGTTGTACTAGGACCTAGGTGGGAATTATAAGGGCATACACCCCCATCATAGTCTTCTTCATTTTATGCTTCATGTTATTGTTTAAACAAGGGTTTGCTAAGAGAAGTATAAGGGCATACAACCTCTTAGCTTAAACCCTAGATAGAGAAACTTGCCTTGGGAAGTAAAAGGGATTAAACCCCTAAGGAGGTAGCTTGTCTAGATATTTATTTTATTTGACTCCATTAACCCAATATTAAAGGCACTAGTCATATATTTTTTTCATTGGAGATATAAAATCATTGCCTTGGGAAACATGGAATTTTATCTTTTGAAAGGTCTCTTGCTTGGAGTTGGTTTTCCTCATTGAGAGGAGTCTTCCCCTAATAGGGCATCCCCTCTCTCCCACTACTTTAATTGTTGTTACAAACCCTAACCTACAACCATTAGGGTTGATCTAACCTAGATAAACTACTAACCATAACTCCTAAACTAACCCTAGACTAGCTCCTAAATTTTGCACAGTAACTCCACTAATCAGGATGCATCTTTTGGACTAATTGTTGGCATATTTTGATGGTGTAACTTGCTGATATAAGTGACTGAAAGCTACAACCATAAGGCTGCAATTTTCTGTAGAAATATACATCTTACAACAACTTTCTTTATCCAGCTTCAAAGTTCCATTTTTTTCATCCTATATTCATTGTTAATCTTGATGTTGATTTTCTTAACTAGTTTAGATACTTGCATGCTGATTTAGATGCTTATTTACTAATATAAATTGTTGTCTATTGTTGCAAATCAGGGACAAAATTCTTAACTTGTTGATCCATACTGACATATATCATTGCAATTTTTTCTTATGTCTCGGGAAGGTACAATCATCTGAAGAAGTACTATACCTTTGTGGCAACAATCACTTGACTTAAAGGGCATCTCTTCCAACATTTCATTCCACTTAGACTTGACCTCTAAGGGCTTCACTTCCATATCTATCAATATCTATCCCTTCCCCCCTAGGGTCACCAGGATCACCTCTCAAGAGTGACCTAGTCACCCTTCAAGTGCGAGACCTACATCGAGGTGACATTAGTTGTAGGATTATCAATTTGTAGCTCTTTCTTTGTGGTTGGGTTGGGATTTTCCCAACCTACAACTTGCGCTATAACATTTTGGTAATGTTGTCGAGGAATATTTTGAATCTTCTTCGTACCATAACGACACTTTGGTAAGCTATCCCAAAGCCTTTCCCTTAGCTTTCCTGGCAACTCCACCTAAGATACGTTCCCTTTCCCTTTTCCTTGGTGAGCTCATCTTGAAGCTCATTTGGCGACTCCACCTTCCCAGAAGCACTTTTCCCTTATCCTTTTCCATCCTTTGGTGAGCCTTGAGCTCATCTGGCAATGCCTTTGAGATATTACCCTAAGTAATGGAACCATGGCCTCATAGGACTTACCATGGGCATTCCATAAGGTTTATCCCTCCTTTGATGTTCAATATATTCCTAGATATCCAAATCATTGCTCTCCAGAGTGGAGGGAAAGTTTCCCCAAATTTGATGGTGATTCAGCTCTAACAATCACCCATGTCGTGAATTATATGAAGTATGTTTCGAGCTTAAATGTGCTACTTGAAGATGTGTTGATGAAAATTTTTGCGTCCTTTCTGGAATCAAGTAAAAAATATTGGTTTTCACATTCATTGATCTAAAGAGTATCCCTTCTTCTACAAATCTCATCGAATAATTTCTCAGGCATTATCGGCCAACTACTCAAAGTTTGCAAGATGTTTTCCAAGAGCTCAAACACACTCTTTGCAGAGAAGGTTTTCCAATCGATGATGAGACAATAGATGAAGAAAAACTTTAAGAATATCCCGATGAAGAAGATCCATATGAGAGGTATGATGAAGATGAAGTATCTGCTCTTCCACTTGATGAGTACATCTAGACCTCTGCTCCTCCTACACATCAAGAATAGAAAATTATAATTTATAACCATTTTGAAAACTTTGATGATGCCTTGTTTCATGACTGTGAAAATGACGAAAACTGCCAAAAGGAACTCAATGAAGTTTCTCTTGTAGAAGGCCTGAACGAGACTTTGTTATCTTCTTTCCCTTTTGAAGAAAATGAAGTTATCCAGTCTTTTGAGGAAGTGATCAACTCCTATTATGCAGATGAATTCATGGAACAACCCTCAAATATAGTTGATGAATGCATTGATCATTTCATACAGGTTAGGAGACGTAGATGGGATGTGGGTTGCTTCATTATTGATAGAGATCTCATTTATGACATTGAGGGTATCTCTCAAGAAGAAGAGGTTGAAATGCCATTTTCAGAGGACTGGCCTCCATGCATGTATGATTCTTATGTTTGGAATCTTAGTGATGACATGGTTACAAACTTGTTCTACTATTTTGAGGATGAATTGTTGCAGCATGATCTTCATTCATCCTTTGGTATATACCCTTTTGAGGATGAAGATTTTTTTATGAGGACTTCTGACCATTGTGCTCAGGTTTTGAGACATACCAAGACGCGACCACCTTAGAGTATTTAGAGTTTCTTTCTTCAAAGTGAAAGTATTTTCACCTTGGAGACTTCCATGGAGATTCACAGGGGAAGAGGTAGTGTTTTTACACACTTGAGACCGTTCCTTACCTCTTACCCTCTTCTCCAAGAGATCATGCAATATTCTTCCAATCTCTCATCTCCTCTCATCCCTCGAAAAGAAGTGAGTCTTTATGCGTCGATGAAAATGAGACTTAGTTTACATATAGCGGCCCCTTTCAAATATTGATTGATGAGTATTGTGGCTACACTTTCATGTAGGATGATCATGTTGATGGTTTTTCTTTCCAGCAGGATTTTCTCCCTCCCACCCATCTTCATGAGTTTTATTTCATGATCGATTATGTATGTGTGTATACTCAAGATTATTATTTGCCTAACTTATCCTTGTTGTATTATATGATTAAGCACAGGGGGAGATACTTTGATGAGATGATAAAATGGTTGCACTGGTTGTATGACTTCACCTAACATCATCCAACACATGATCTTCAGGGCCCCAAGGCCCCATGTAAGTAGGTAAGTCATCTTGTTTTCACCACATTTTAATCTTGATTTCTCATGTTATTTTAGATGCATCTCATTTTCATTTTTCTCTACTTGTATATTGATTTCATGCTTTGTTTAGAATTTTTTGAAAATATGTCAAAGTTATTTTTTTCTGGCTTCGATTATGATCATATGAGAACAAGGATGAGTAGGCCATCCTACACTTGACATTTTGATGTTTCCTTGCAGAAACAAGTCTACCAGGAGATGTTGTGGTTCTCATGCACTCTACCACGAGCACATGTCCCCAAGTAGGAGACAGATGTTATCCCCATTTTGTCGATAACTAAGGATATTATGTCTCGAGGCCCTCAGGTTGCAGATATGGAGTGTCAAGAGACTACATTACTAGCAATACCCTTTTTCACAGATGGACAACCCACTCACCACCACAGATGGTCATAGATTTTCAGATGGCATCCACCACATCAGCTGGCTTCCAAAAGACAGTGGGCCTTGATCCATGAGGTACAAGTCAATATTATGGTGAGAATCATTTCAATATTTAAGCCAATTGAGTATGTTGTATCTTAGATTGCTCTAGATTTCATGACATATGCTTGGACATTATGAATTTTTCCCTGCTTCACCTTGGTGGTTAACATTGTTATCTAGTAAGTGGCTTTCCTTGGGGATGGGTTTGCTACTAGGAACTCCCTTAATAATCCTTCATATCGTTCTCGACCATACTTACCACTTTCCATCATTATTCCACTCCATTTACTTATCTCTTGGTATTTTAGGGTGTATTGACCCAAGAAGGGGTTGTACCTCATTTTATGGGAAGAAGGGGATGAAGGCCCAGAGGGATTGATGTTGGGTAAATGATAAAAGCCTTGTATAAAGCTTCCAGATGCTTCTCCCAGGAATCACCCAAGAAAACAATGAAATGTTTATCTTTGAGTAAAGGGGACCCACAATATAATAAATAATTCTTAAAAAGTTAGTTGAAGGATAGGAGGTATCATCACGAGCCGACCTATCACATCCATGAATATCTAGTGGTATGACATTGCCATCATCTGGTCACCAAACTAGGGTAATGACTCTCAATTGCATGGCCGAGGGAAAGGGGGTCTCATCATGAGCCATCCTTCTCATTTCCACTAGGTGTTTGTGGGTGACATTTCCATTATCTAGTCACCACGCCAGGGCAGTGACCTTTAGCCTTTCCTTACAAATATGAAAGAATAAAATAATGGAAAATAATGGGCTTGGAAAAAGTGCATTGTGGACAAAGGTACCACACACCCTCTACAAAGGCGCCCATGAATGAGACACCACGAACCCTTGTATGTCATGAGCCCTATGCCCATGCAGTATTGACCCCAACTTCTTCACCCACTTTTCATGGCTTAGAGAGGGATCTCTTGGAAACTTTCCTTGACCTAGGGAAAGATCTACCCAATAGGACACCTCGTTAATCCTTCCATATTAAAGCTTGACAAGTCACATAGTGTTCTTGAGAAACTAATTGTTTGTTATAGTGATCTTTGATGCACATGATTAGGTGGATTATTTATTGATTGGATTCACTCATCATGATGTTATGACTTGAGATACTTGGAGGGTGTGCTTATTGTCTTTGCAAGACCTAGTTGGTGGACAATTTTGGGAGAACAAGCCTAGCTTGGGATTCCATGGGACTACAAGCCCATAGGTTGGATGCCAAGGGACCACATGCCAAATGATAAAGATCAAATTTTGAATGCCTTGAATATGACTTGGACGACATAGCCTATCCCCCACATGTCAAACATTTTTCCTAGAAGAGGCAAAACATCACTCCTAGAGGCATGATGCCACCTAGGGGTTTAGGGCTTCGTGGTGAGGTGCCACTCATTGATACATGGAAGTTTTAAGGAAAAAAGTGTCTTCACCATGAGGCGATTGTCTAGATGCTTGACATGTGGCCTTTGGAGGCCTAACCATGCTTCTCCAACACCAACGACTTCTTCTAAGTGGAAAAACATCCCTTAAAGGGGAGACATCTATGTAAAATTAGGGTTTATTTGTACAAAAGTGAAACTTTAAATGAATTATTATTTAATATTACTTTGTTAAAGGGGGAAATATTAGGGTTTTTGACCCCTAGTCTTGCGGTTTACCCCTTAGTTTCTGGACAAGTCACCTTGGTGACATTTTGTATAAATAAGAGATCATAAGATCTCATTTGAACATAACTCTCCCTCATTGTGAGAAGTATTGGTCTGAAAATTTTGCTAGAATCGGCTCTATTTGTCTCTTGTGAATTTTTTTATGGCTATCTTGATGAATGGTTTATGGAGGAGTGAGGTGCTAGCCTTGGATGAATTCCTTCTAGCTTTTATGATGTATTATCTTAACATCTTTCTTGATTTTGGTATGGTATTTTACTCTTATGCTATCATTCTTTTTCAAGTCAAGGATTGTTGTGCTAGGATCTAGGTGGGAAGTATAAGGGGATACACCCCACCATAGTATTCATAATTTTATGCTTCATGTTATTGGTTAAACATGGGTTTGTTAAGAGAAGTATAAGGGCATACACCCTCTTACCTTAAACCCTAGCTAAAAAAAAATTCCTTGGGAAGTAAAAGGGATTACACCCCTAAGGAGGTAGCTTCTCTAGATATTTATTTTATTTGAGTCCATTCACCTAATAGTAAAGGAATTAGTCATATAGTTTTTTCATTGAAGATATAAAATCATTGCCTTGAGAAACACAAAATTTTATCTTTTGAAAGGTCTCTTGCTTGGATTTGGTTTGCCTCATTGAGAGGAGTATTCCCCTAGTAGGGAGTCCCCTCTCTCCCACTACTTTAATTTTTGTTACAAACCCTAACCTACAACCATTAGATCTGGTCTAACCTAGATAAACTACTAACCATAACCCTTGAACTAACCCTAGACTAGATCCTAAATTTTGCACATCAACTCCACTAATCATGGCGCATATTTTGGGCTAATGTTGGCATATTTTGATGGTCTAATTTTTTGATATATGCGACTGAAATATACAACCATAAGGATGCAATTTTCTACATAAATATACATGTTACAACAACTTGCTTTATTCAGCTTCAAAGTGCCATTTTTTCATCCTATATTCATTGCTAATCTTGATGTTGATTTGCTTAACTAGTTTAGATCCTTGCATGATGATTTAGATGCTTTATTTACTGATATACAATGTGATATATTGCTGCAAATTAGGGACAACAATTTTAACTTGTTGATCTATACTGACATATATCATTGCAAGTTGGATTTTCTTGTGTCTAAGGAAGGTAATTCATCCGAAGAAGTATTATACCTTTGGGGAAAAAATTACTTGACTTACAAGGCATATATTCCCACATTTCACTCCACTTAGACTTGAACTCTAAGGGCTTCACTTCCATCTCTATCCATATCAATTTATTCCCCCCTAAGGTCACTGATATTGTTTCTCGAGAGTGAGCTAGTCACCCTTGAAGTGCGGGACCTACATCGAGGTGACATTGGGTGTATGATTCCCAAGTTGTAGTTGTTTCTTTGTGGTTGGGTCGAGATTTTCCAAACCTACAACTTGCACTATAAAAGGCCCCCCATCTATTTTTCGTCTGATTCAGTCAACACGCATCGATGCAATATTATATTAATATTCAAGATTATCTTTACATGGATAGTCGAGCTGGCCTGTATGCATCCAGTCTCACCAGCCTCATAATCACACAATATTCCCCACCTCAAAACATACACATTCATTCCCACACACTAACCCAAGTGTGCGCAACACAGTGCAATGTGTGAACTTACCCAAGTGCATGCAACACATAGAATGTGCACCTTGTCTTTGTTAACACTTTTCTGTGCACCACCCTGATGCACACAACACCAAAACCAGGTGTTCTTGGCTCACCAGCCTAATGTTCATTACATTTACACTTAGTGCCAATTTGGTTCACCAACCTATATGTACAATTACAAAGGGATTCTGGATCAGGGACACTACAACCATGTAAGAAATTCACATTAGGTATATTCTTCAAACATCACCCTAGCTCAATAATTTATGCAATTTTCCAAGTTTAGGTATGGGAGAACCATCACATGATCCTATTAGGTGTGCGAGTACCCAAGTAGAGGAGTATTTCTTGAGAAACCCTTCAAAGTATAAGTATAAGTGGATCATATGGTATAGGGTTTACTTCATGGTCATGGTGTCATTGACATGAAAGGTCACATGTGGGTTCATGTCCCTTAGCACCTTTGTAAAGGGAGTGTTTGGTGCTTGCGTTACCCTTTCTTTGGTAGTTTGTGTTTTCATACCCCTTCTTGCCTTTTTATATTCTTTTGTTTCTTTGCAAATCACCTTTTTAGTTTCATGCATTTATTTTTTTATAGGGATTAAGTCCTTTTAATTTGATATACATTAAGTTTATTAGGACTAGGGGAAATTGCCTCATACTGAGGGGGTAGATCTCAAGATAACTTTGGCTTTTGATTTATCATTAATATCCCATTATTTATTCCTTCTTTTATAGAATGATTTTTTTATTATTTTTACCAACTGCATCAACCTCAATAGTTTATCCCTTCTTCTCATAGGAAGACGACAACATAGATCTTTTTGGTGTACATGTAAAAAACATTTCCAAAAGTGATCTAGATTGGACATTATATTATTTTTCATCTATCTCAATGCTTTCAGAGTGGAAAAATTAAAGGAATTATCTTGCAGGGTCATTTTAGTGGAAAGTCCCAGTTTGAAAAATTGGGGTTTGGAAGCTTCTAAATCCATTTTGAGGAATCAAATGACATTTTTTGGGGTTCTGGTGTCCAAAACTTGCGCCCACCTAGTTTTCTACACTCTGATATATTTTCAATGGTGCATACCATGTGTCAATCAAATATCATATGCAAAATCTATGTCTCTCACAAGTTGACCTACCATGTTGACCATCATGGTACAAGAGGATACCACATAATCTCTTGTTACTCATGCATATGGGGATAGAAACGTGAGGAATTTAAATAAGAATATAGAAGGTCCAAAACCTTATCACAATTGAAGGTTGATGAATTCAAATCCCTAACCCTAGATGGTTATCATGCTATGTTAAATATTGGGCCTCTAGGAGAAGAAGGGGTTCCATTCTATATTATTGCATTTTTTCCCATATCAAAGCATAATAAATGGGAGTGGGAAATTAGAGAGAATAATAGAGGGGGTTAATGTTTTATAGTATCATAGTAGACCACATGTCTCAGGTAAATCCATAGAGAGTTATTTCTCCTTTGAACTTTCATTATTTCCATTCCCGAGAAAAGAGAGCAAAGAAGCCTCACCTTCTAGCTGGGTTTTCTCTCGTAAGGGTTTCCTAGATAAAATATTTGTGTTATTTTATGGATGGTATGTGATGGAATTTTTAATTTTATCTATTTTTTTCATTTTATCTATTTCATGCATAAGCAGAAAATCAGTAGCTAAATATTTTAGAATCTAAAGGAATTTAAATATCATAGTGAAGATTTCAGTTTGATTTATGAGATATGTTGGGACAAACTATTCCAATGGAATGTCCATGACATATTACATATCATGTTGGTATCAAAGCAAGTTTTATTTTGGGTATTTGAGGGAATTTTTAGGATCCAATAATCAACTTAAATATAAGTCGCGGAAACCCTATCCATGGAAACTGAGTCTAGTCATAACAACCCTTGAGATCCAACAGAAGAGAAATTTGAAAGGTCGAAAGAACTGGTTGTCGATATCAACCACAATTTGAACCTCTTCATGGAGGATCTAACAATAAATATTAGACCATTTGGAGATGATGGAGTTTCTAACTTAGAGATCAAATCTGAGGGGAAATCAAAAGATCAAGAAGACCCAGGAAATGAGTCATGAAAAAACCCTGAGAAAGAGAAGTCGAGTTTGAGTGTTGTTAACCCTTCACTATCCATATTCAATATGGAAGCATAAGTGGACATAAATCCATACCAAGTTGATATTTATGCATTAAAACTGAATCATTAGTTGCAACAAGTAGAATTTTATTTTAGTGTTCATCGTATAAATGAAGAGAAAAAGATTTTATTTTCTAGATTGAAGTTAGAGGGCCATACTTTAACTTGGTGGAAAATCCATACAAAAACACTTGGGTTGGAGGGTGATCCACTATTAAATAGGTGGGAGGACTTCAAAACCCTCATCAAGTCCCAATTATACCCTATTGGGTATGTAGAGAACCAATGGATCCGATGGTGCTACTTTAGGTAGAGGAAGGGACATAGTGTATAGGAGTACATTATTGAGTTCATAAATATTTCTATCGTGTTTGGTATCTCTCTAAGAACCCAATGTACTCCTCAAGTATATGGGGGGTTTACATAGTCATGTATGAAAGAAAATGATTCTCTTCAAGCCAAGGAAAATGGATGAGACATGTGTACAAGAACAATACCTGGAAAAGATATGCTAAAAGAAAGGGAAACCAAGCGGTTCCAAGAAAAAAGATTAGTAGGAAGCTTACAAGGAGGTAAATAAGAAGTGGAAAGGGAGAAATATATGAAGAAAGTAGCCACTACACATCATTGAAAGGATCCCAACAATCATTGCAATCATTGCAACATTTATGGTCACACCAAGGAAAAATTTTGGAAACTACATCCAAAGTTGAACCCAAAGAACCGCAAGAAGTATGGAAAGAAAAAGAATCTTCTAGCCACATATTTGAGAAATCAAGTTGAAAGTAGCTTTGATGTGGATGGAATTATTGTCTGCACATATGTGCAGAAGGAGGTGAATCTAAGTATTCTTCATCACCAAGAAGAGAAGGAGATGACCAAGCCCTTCCACATCAAGATTTAGGTCAAGAAGACCAAAATAGATGCTTTGTTCAACTCTGGTTCATTGGATAATATCATAGCAGCGTATCTGGTCAACAATCTTGGATTGGAGATTCACGATCATCCTAGCCCATATCCATTGGGTTGAGTAAACAAGGATGCAAAGATCAAGGTAACAAATAAGTGCAAGATTAAATTTGTTGTAAGTGTTGATTTTATAGATGAAGTAGAATTGGATGTATTACCATTGGATGTATGAAAAGTAGTGTTTGGAATCCCCTACATGTATATGAGGGATGCTATCTTCATGCGGAGAGTCAAGTAGTACTGCCTCATCAAGGATGGGAAACCCTTCATCATCAATGTGCATAAAGGAAACTAAAAAATTTCACTGGTAAGTGCCAATCAAGCTAAGAAATTGATTAGTTCTAGCAAGAAACATGTTTTACTTTTCTTAATACAAAATCAATATGATGATGAGTCAATAAGAGTAAAGGCATATGTGGAGGGGTGTACTAAAGAGAAATAATATCAATTGGAGGAGGTTCTATAGGTATATAGAGGATTTTTCGAGGAGCCTAGACAGATACCACCCAAGAGGGATGTGGAACACAAAATACAGATATTGTCAGACTCCCCATTGTCGAATATTGGTTTGTATAGACAATTTGTTCTGAAAGAAAACAAAGTAAAGAATCAGTTGTAGTAGTTGTTGGAGAAGGGTGTTATTTGACGAAGTACCTCACCTTGTGGGCCACCCATCATAATTGTGCCCAAGAAGGGTGGCACTTGGATAATGTGTATCGATTATGGGGCATTGAAGATGATTACATTGAAGAATCCATACTCTTTTCCTAGGATCGATGATTTGCTGGACTAGATGCAACATGCCAATTACTTCACTAAGATTGATTTGAAATCAAGATATCACCATGTACTATGAAAAGAAGAAGATACCTAGAAAGCTTCCTTCAAGAGAAGGAAAGGTTTGTATGAGTGGTTAGTTATGCCATTCGATTTATGTAATGCACTAGCTACATTTATGAGACTAATGAATGAGGTTTTATGCGCTTATCTAAATTGATTTGTTATTTTCTATTTGGATGATATATTGTTTTATAATGCTACTTAGGAGGAACACATTTCACATCTTATGCAAGTATTAGAGACATTGAAGAAGCACCAATTTCTAGTTAATATCAATAAATGTGAGTTTTCTCATTAGTATTTGGTGTATCTAAGGTATGTGATCGGTGAAGGAGAACTCAAGATAGATCCCGCCAAGATGGAGGCCATCATGAAATGGAAAGTTCCTACAAATTGCATGGAATTTAGTAGCTTTGTTGGTGCAACACAATACTTGTAGAAGTTCATTGCTTCGTTTTCAATAGTAGTTGCACCACTCTATGAAATAACAACGAGCAATAAGATTTTTGAGTGGGGGAAGAATCAACAAAAGGCCTTTGACGAGATGAAAATAAACATCAATCAAGCACCAATGCTCACAATACCAAACTTGCATAATCCCTTCAAAGTGGAGACAGATGCAAGTGGGTATGCCATGGGAGCAGTCTTGATGTAGAAAGGAAGGCATGTATGCTATCATTCTGAAGTATTTCATAGGGAGGTACTCAACTAACCTATGCACAAAAAGGATCTCTATGACTTGGTACAAGTTGTCAAAAAGTGGAAGCACTATCTAATGGGAAAGGAGATTATCATCCACACAAATCACCAACCGCTCCAATATTTGCAAGCCTAGAGTAATTTATAGCAAACCAGGAACTACAAATGGATGGGGTTCTTACATCAGTTTCATTTGGTCATAAAGTATAAGAAGGATAGCACAAACAATTTGTAATACATGCATTCATGACCACCCACATCCAAGATTACATCTTTGGGAACTCTGATGCACATGGATCCTTTTACCCATTATGCATACAAAGAGGAATACATATAATATGAGGACTTCAAGGAGGCATTTTAACAACTATAGGGTCAAATTCATATAGGATAAGGTGATATTAAGGTTGACTATAGTTTCCATAATGGTCTACTCTACAAGATCGAAAAGGTTTGTGTTTCTAAAGGTGAATGATTGCAACTTATCACAGAATTTTACACCTCCAAGGTTGCAGGACATTTTGGTGTTGGGAAGATAGTTTCCAACTTACAAAGGTATGTTTACTAGTCGAGAATGCAAGAAGATGTAGCAAGGTATAGTATATGATGTATACTTTGTTGTACCAAAAATCGCAGTAACAAGAAGCAATATCCATACCATCCCTTACTGATGCCCACTAGACCTTAGGAAAGCATTTCCATGGATTTTGTGGGTGGTTTACCAACCACGTGGAAGTGACATGACTATTTATTTGTGGTAGTTGACATGTTCAACAAAATTTTCATTCTCATGCCTTGTAAAAACACCATCAAGGGACATGAAGCAACAAATGTTTTCTTTGAATAGGTCCAAGTGCACTTTGGGATACCAAGGAGCATCATCTCAAATAAGGACACCATATCTTAGTGCCTTATGGACTACATTGTGGGAGAATATGGGCACTAAGATCAAGAGGTCTACAACATTCCATCCACATATAGATGGGTAGAAAAAAGTAGTCAAAATGACTTTGGTGCAACTTTTGAGGGGTTATAGTTAGAAGCATCTGAATACTTGGGATGAAAATATGATCTATATACAATAATCTTATAATAGAGAAGTCCACACTTCTACGGGTAAGTCACCTTTTAAAATATTTCTTTGGGTATTTTCCACCTTCACACTTAGATGTTTCATATGGACAACAAGGAGGAATGAGGGAGGACCTCACAGGAGATGCATTAAAAGTAAAAAAAATTGTCGAGAAGATCCAACAGATTCATTTGCAAGTACAAAAGATGTCGAATAAATCACATGAAGAGTACAAGGATAGACATAACCAACACATAACACAAAGAACATTTAGAGTGGTAGACAGAGTATGGTTACAATTAAATAAGGGAAGAGTACAGGGTCCTGGTAAGAAGATCAAGGTTCTATAATATGGTCCTTTTGAGGTATTGGAAAAGGTGGGAGATAATGCCTACACAATCAGTCTACCCCCATACATGCACATTTACTCAGTAGTGAATGTGGAGAATCTCAAACTCTATGAGCCTTCCATGTTGGATCAAGAGGAGAAGTAGGTCCTACCTTCCATAGAGGACTTGGCACTAGATGCTTAGGCAGAGGTGACATAGGACACAGTTTTGAAAAAGAGGTCTGGAACTACAAGATGTGGGCAACATGACCTTTGGTAGATTGGGTTGAAAAGACATCTTCCAGGCAAATCAAAGTGGTACTCCAAGGAGAAGGTAGAGAAAATATTTCCTCCCTCTTTCAGTAAATATTTTGAGGACCAAAATCCTCCCTAAATGGGGAGGTATGATCCAAATGGGATCATTATATTATTTTTTATCTATATTTATGCTTTTAGAGTGGAAAAATTAGAGGAATCAACTTGCATGGTCATTTTAGTGGTAGGTCCCAGTTTGGAAAATTGGGGTATGGAACCTTCCATAGCCATTTTGAGGCATTGAATAATATTTTTGGGGGTTATGGTGTCTAAAAGTAGTTCCCACCCTCTTGATGGTGTTCTACACTTTGATACCTTTCCAACAGTGTATATCATGCATCAGTCAGAGCTCGCAAGAAAATTTTATGCCTCCCGCAATTTTACCTATCGTGTAACTAAATATTCTGGAATCTAAAGGAATTTAACCTTCATAGTGAATATTTCAATTTCATTTATTAGATATGTTGTGAAAAAAATGTTTTAGTGGAATATCCACGCTAGTTTACATATAAAAAAGATAGGACAATAGAAGGTAAATAGATGAAATGTGTTAAGTATGGAGTGGAGTGGTATGTTACCCTTATCAAGGCCTCCTAGTAGTACCCATTTTACCCAAGAGTGACAACATTGGACTACGACACACATGATGGCCACCATGGTGAAACAAAGTAAAAACCATAACTTCCAAGCAATCATGATCCATTATTGACTTCAACCCATGTTCCTCAACTAAATTCCCAATGTACTAAATGTAACACTTTATATGAACCAATGACTAGTGTACCTCATGTGTGTTGGGCCACCATCATCAGATGAACCATAATGATCAAGTGAATGAGTTGAGAAATGATAAGGGGGAGGCATATGAGGGATGTTTTCTATGGAGAATGATGATAATCATCTCTAGGATCATTGTTTCCAATGTGGACCATGAGACATGACATGACACATGATGTGAAACCAATTAAACCATATTAACATACCATCAAAGTTAAAAATTCTACATTTGTTCTTAATCATGGACCAAAGAAGACATATATCAAACACAAAATGATCATGAGCCGAGACAAACACTACACCATAAGAAAATATAGAATTCAACTCATGAGGGATAGACTCATGCAGATATGTGTATTCACAAGCTTGTTCTATCAATATTTGAATAGGGTTGCAATATGATAAAGGATCATCCTTGCTTCAAACAAAGACTTCATGATGAAACCCTTACATCTCATAAAACTGATGAAAACACTCCAAACAATGGCCACTTTGTCTTTCATTTCTCCCTGAGGTTTGAGATGGAATCATATGACACCTGAAGAAAACCTTATGGTTTCTTAAAAAGGAAATGGATGGATAATGAGGGTTAAATTCATATACTGAGAACAAAAGTTGTTGCCAACTTAGGCTTGATGCCCTTCTATATACAACAGGAAATCCTTGCAACAAAGCATAGGCTAGAAACACCTTTTCCCCATATATAATTCATCATTAAAAACATAGTTCCCCAACTAATATTCAAAATGATATATTGAGAAGAAGATAAATAAAAAGATAGCTGGAATTTTTTGCTATGAAACTCTTGCTTCCATGGGTGAATCATAGCCTTATAAGAGTGATCACATGAATGTTCACCAAAATTTGAGCATAAGGATGGATGAAAATCTTCCTCACAACATAAATCCAAGTGCTGAAAAGAATATCTATCATACCTCCTAGGATATGCATGTAAGTTGTCATGCAAATCTTGTAATGAATCATTCCTAGGTGGTTGAAACAAATATGTGACCATGTCATCTCCATGTTTCCAAAAATATGAATCATTAATATTGATAGATTTATGTTCGAAAGACAACAATTCCACATTATTGACCTTAAAGTCATCATCTACATCATAAATGTGATCCCCATCAAAGTGAAAAAAACTCATATCCCACTTATGCCTTCCAATACATAAAAAAATATTCAACGTTTTCAACTTCATGGTCATCAAGTTCTTTATCAAATGAAAAGTTCACCAAATCCAAGGTTTTTTCTAAAAACTCTTCACTTTCCAAATCATCAAAGGTTGTATCACATAAGTYAGAAACTTGGAAAGGAGTTCTACTTACCATACCCTTGTCTTTGTGAGGAAGGATGTTCTCTCCAATTGGTTCATGACCATGGCCTTGATATTCAAAATGATGTGTTTTTTCCAAGTCAACATCTTCTTCAATGGATTCATGAGGTGGCTCTTGATCTTCTTCAAAGAGTTGGTAACTTTATTTCTGAATCTCTTCAAGTTATTTTTCTTCAATGAAGTCTTCATCATATTTAGTAGGCATAGAAAAGAATCCCTCTTCTTGAAGGGATACCATAAGATCCCGAAAAGTGTGTTTATACGTTTGAAATCTCGGGTCCCACTGCTTGAGAAATTCTTCAATGAAAACTGCAAGAGAAGATAAACTCTTTGGATTTTACAAATGCTTGACCTAGTTCCTTTGTCTTGCTTTCATAGATAGTAAAAACCACATTATTATCACATCTGCATGTGTCACATTTATCTCTAAATTATATTTCAATAATTTCACACCATGAGAAATGGCCGAAAATGGATCACCATCAAATTTTGGACAATCTTTCCCCCAATCTGGAGAAAATTTATTTGGGTATGCAAGATCATTCTTAATATCATGAGAAGGAAAATTTTCATGAAGTTCCCATGCTTCCATAATTCCTTCATTTGAGAATATGGAACTTTGTACAAAATATTATAATATGATGAGAGCTTATTATAAATCCAATGAGTGGAGTCACTAGATGAGTTCTCAAGACTCATCAAAATTTTCACAAAGAAGAGGGCCTCTTTCCTCAATGGAGTCACCAAGTAAGCTATCTAAGTAAGGCTTTCACGCAATATCACCAAAAGAGTGTTAAAGAATAGAATTTGGATTTTCGAGAAGAATGATTGAATTCTCCCCGACAATGGTGCCCAAATGTTATCAAAAAATATATCACTTGTGCAAATCCTTCATAAGATGCTTGACAAGTGTAACATATGGAAGTAATTGTCACTATCACCTAAGAAATTAATTCCCTTGTTTTAGTGAAGGATTGAGATCCAACACAAGGGAGGCTTCCCTAGCAACCTCAAAGGATCCTATAGCAAGTCAAGGCAAGTATACAACCTCTTATCTTGATTATACCACCAACTAGATCAAGGTTCAAGGTGAGGTTAGGGTAGTTTAAACAAGGAAAATCCAATTTGTGTGTGTGTAGTGTTTTTGAGATAATGAAAGATATCCACCACAAAAATTGAATCAAGTAATTTCCCCAAAACACTAGCTATAAAAAAAAATGGTTGTAATAAAACTTGAATAGAGATATTATTCACTTAAGCAAATAAAAAGTTTACGAAAAAAAAAAAAAACAGTCCTAAACTCGTAATAATGCAATGGAAAAGATTCTAAATGTAATCTAACAAAACAATTACCAATGATTGTTGAAATGAAATAGCATGAAAACTACTTTAAATTAATGCTAGATGTCAATCCCTAATCGCTGAAAATTACAATTAATGATGCAATAAATGATATCTAGGATGTGTCTAAGTAAACAATGCTTTGAAACCCTAGATGTTAGGCTATCGATGACTAAGACATGAAATGGAATGCAACTAGAGCTAAACCTAACACAAGACATCAAGGAGAGAGAGAGAGAGTTAGGGTTTAAAAGTCACTTACAATAAAATAGATTAGTGTCATTTTAGTCCTTTGGGAATGAAGTTAATAAATGAAACTTCAATGGAGGAAAAAGGTAAAAGAAAATTCAAGGATCTAACCCTAGGGGAGTAGACTCATTTTCCCTGGGTCTAAATTCTTTAGGAAAACAATTTATGGGATTACACTCACCCTTAATGTTGTCCTATATTCTAAGCCCCTTAATTTCGTCCTATGTTCTAAGGCCTTTAACAAGAGATCGATGTGGATCTTAGGTCAAAACCTAGAGGACTCCACTCACAAGCTATATAATTTTAACCAATAAGAATAAGACTAGGGGAGTCCACTCACACGCCTAAAAATAACCTTATATGCTTCAACAAACTTAAAATTTATGAAAACAAGGGAAGGGAGCTCATATGTAAGCCTTTCGAGGGTTTCAAAAAAAAATTTATCCAAGGGAAACAAGATAACATGAAAATTATCAATAATTTGATAAATAATTCACTTAATATATCAAGAATAAACCATCAAATACTTGAAAAGACCACTTACTAGTTAAGTCGTTGAGGATGAAAGAAACCCTAGCATGTAATCATCCACAAGAAATGTGAAAAAACATTCACTAAATCAACCTCCAAGAAGTGTTCATAAGTTCTCCATGATGTGTAAGAGAGAAAACAAGTACTAGAGATCATTCTCTACCAGATGAGTTATGATTTATAAATGAGGAAATGATCCTCTATAAATATGATACAAGCCTAAAACCTTATCTCTCTATAATCACCTAAAATGTAATAAATCCATGATACAAGGTGGATAGGTCTCAATTAGACCCCGAAAATAACCTCCAACAAAAAAATAAAATGCTAATACATCAAATTGTCCTCTAAAAGGTCACATTTTTAAGTGTGATAAGGTCCAAGGGGGGTGACATCATCCTGTAAATGTGTACAAGGGCCTCCAAATGCCACATCTCTTCTCAAAAGGTGAAAATAATCATCAAGGGTCACATCCCCTAATCAAAAGGTCATGTCTCATTGTCAATCAATGACCAAATCATCACCATCAATGCTAGGTCGGCCCAAGCAAGAATCAAGTCACCTCAAGCATGACATCATCATCAATATGTTCAATGTCTAAAGCTCCATGCATGATGTCATGATGGGAGAGGGTCCATAACCTATCAAAAAGGTTCCTCATCATCAAGAGAAATGGGGTCCATATAAACCCTAACATCCTCCAGAGGTGAAACTTCCAGGTGTATGAGCTACTTGCCCCCTGAGTTACATATCAAGCTATAAATGCAATATCTCAGCTAAAAAATGCAACATCCTAGGTCCAAGAGGTATCAAAGGGTGCTAAGTATTCCAAGTCATCATATGACCCAATTCTCATCATCAAGTGTGCAACGACCTCCATATAATGTGTAGTATCCAAAGTAGAAGCCCCATGTCATCTGACACAGGGCCATCATCAGACAAAGCTCAAAGAATCAAGCAATACCAATAATTACGAGATACAAGAGTCATTAGAATCATACAAAGTAAGCCACAATCTAACACAAAATCCATGCAAGCAATTCACATTAGGTATCTTCTTCAAAATTCATACTAGCTCAAGACTCTCTGCAATTTTCCAAGTTTATGTATGGGAGGACCATCAAAAGATCCTATTAGGTGTGTCAGTATCCAAGTAGAGGAGTATTTCCCAATAAACCCTTCAAAGTGTAAGAATAAGTGGATGAGATGGTATGGGTTTTACTTCATGGTCATGGTGTCATTGACATGAAAGGCCACATGTGGGTTCATCTGCATGAGCGTCTTTGTAGAGGGAGTGATTGGTTATTGAGTCACCCTTTCCTTGATAGTGTGTGTTTTCCAGACCCCTTATTGCCTATTGATATCCCCTTTTCTAGTTCATGCATTTTTTTAATTGGGATTAAGTCCTTTTAATTTGATATGCATTTACTGTTGATTAATTGGGTTGGTTTTCATTGATGTCAACCCTTGAAGAAAGTCTGGTAGCAAATTTCGGAAGCCCCAGTAGTATGGTTAAGGAACTAAAGTTTGTTTGAGGTATAAAGGTATGAAGATCAATGTATTTTCATGTAAGAATATTCTATATGGATAATACATGTCATGCCATTTTCGATGATACATGGGATGTCACATAACTCCTCATGGTTAGAAATTTATATCCATGTGAAGTTGGAGAACTCTCATGAGTTATCTGGAAGACCCTAGAAGGTCAAAGATGTCGATTTATTCTAGAAGCTCCTAGAATAAGTTTACTATTCAAAATGGTTGTAACTAGGAGTTAATTACGAGTTAAGTTGTAGCAAAAAGAAAATAATTAAAAAAAAATTACTTGCAACTAGAAGTAGAAAGTTTACTATTTGTGGATAAAGTGGTTGTAAGTGGAAAAAGTGGTTAGAAGTGGGTTATCCCTAAAAGAGGGAAGTTGGGTAAAGGTAGTTAGAATATAACCCCTTGAGGAAGCCACTTTGAGAGTATAAATAATAGATAAAGGGTCTCCTATTAGCGCCTATTGAGCACATTGAATATCTATTTTGTGAATTGTTATAGGAAGGTATCATTGACAAATATATAACAGTGAGTCTGAAGCAACAACAAAGTTGCAGGTATGAAGGGTCGAGACTGTGAATACTGAACTAGGGATTTATTGAAGACATCTGCAGGTTGCAGTACTAGAAGGGAGTAGAAATCCGCGAGACAAAGAACATATACCTGTGGGCTTACTGAAGACAAAGAAAAGATCTGTTGCCAAAGATGAAAAGGAAGATCTATCACGAGTAACAAGATGCAGGGCTGAGAAGTGACTACAAGAAGGTGTGACAATGATCTGGTACAACAAAACCTTCAATAGAAATTAAAAGGTATGTTGTATACTTGTTGTATTTGGTTATTGGTAATTGCCTAGGGTCTGACCATGGAAGAAAAATCATGTACCCCTGAGGGTTTGTAGGCTGGTTGGTACTTGTAGTATGAGGCAGATCTACAATTGTATATTTCTAGTGTATTGGCTTTCTATGGTTGGCACACTCCATGAGATAGTTTTTTATATTAGATCTTTTGATTTTGGAGCATATTTGAGGAATCTTGGTTGAAGAGTGTTAGTGAAGATATTGGTACAGTTTGAGGTTGCATTACGGTTAGGGTTTATTGTATGATAGAAGTAAGGGTTTCCTATATCTGATGAATGGTTCATGGTTTATGTATGGAATTTGGTTGGTGAGGCATTCTTGACCTAAGTTCATGGTATATACTTTTGGAATAGGGCATGTGACATATATGATAATATCTGAGACTACAATGACGATTTTCGGTATCAGGTTCAGCAGTGACATTGACAAAGGAAAAATAGTAAAACTGAGAGAGTTGCAGTGAATAAGATCACGGACATCTGCGAGTTACAATTAAGAGAAACAAAAATACCTGTGTGTTGCAGTGTATACAGGTCATGGATCTGCAAGAAATTTTTGAATAAGAATCACGTCAGTTACAGTGACATAGGTTAGTAGTGACAGTGGAAGAGGTCAGCAGTAATAGTGACAGGTTGTTCACATTTGACACTTATATTTCAAGGCGGTTGGATGGGGCAAGGATAGGTGGTTGTAGCCACCTTCCGTTTGTAGCCAGAGAACATAGAGGGTTGTAGCCTCCTTCTGGTTGTAGCTAGAGAATTGGGGAGTTGGAGCTTCCCTTAGGTTGTAACTTGAAAATATAGGGGGTTGGAGCCTTCTTCCAGTTGCTACCGGAGAACAAAGGAAGTTGGTGCTTCCAATGAATGTAATTCTTAAATACATATAAGAAAAAACATTATGTGGTTTTCTCCCGCATTGGGTTTCCACATAAAAATATTGTTGTACTATGTATGTGTGTGAATGTTCATTGTTCATGGATCATTTATTCTATACTTGTTGAACGATAATGGTAAATTGATCATAAAGTTAACAACACTTATATACTGTGGTTAAAAAGGATTATATCTCTCTATTACTAATTCACCCCCCCCTCTCAGTGATCCAACAATTGGTATCAGAATAAGTTTCTTAAGGAATTAGTTTAACCACTAGAAGGTATATCATGGAGAGAAACAATATGTATAAAAATGGATTACCATGGTTTGATGGATAGAAATATGCATTCTGAAATAGAAGAATGAAAACATATGTACAAGCGCAGGGATTTGAGGTTTTGAAATCAATAGTAGATGGATATAAAGAACCTGTTGTTCTTCCAACAAATGACAATGGAAGGAAATTCAATCTAAATAATTCGAAAGACAAAAATGTTATCCTGAGTGGTCTGGTTGATTTGGTATATGTCAAAGTTATGCATTGCATCTCCACAAAGGATATTTGGGACAAACTTTATAATGTTTGTGAAGGAGACGAAAAAGTCAAGGCATCAAAGATTCAAACTTACAGAAGTCAATTTGAACAGTTGAAGATGAAGGAAGTGAAAATATTGCAACTTACTTTTTACGAGTTTATAAAACAATAAATGCAATTATATGATTGGGAGAAGAAGTTAATGAATCTATAATTGTTCAAAAATTACTAAGATCTCTTCCAATGAGATTTGATCATAATATCTCATCACTAGAAGAAAGAACATATCTAGATTCGATAAGCATGGATGAACTACATGGAATAGTCACAACATATGAAATGAGAACAGAATAGGAGAATCCAATTACAAAAGAAGCAACATTCAAAGTATCCAAGAATTCAAAGAAAAAGGAAAAGCAAAGGGAAAATTCATATAGCAACAACAGTGACATCTCATAAAACAATGAAGAAGTAGCCAACTTTGACAGAAGACTTAAATAAGGAACCAAAAGATATAGAGGTAAGCTTCCATTGATTTGTTTTAATTGTGATGGTATTGGTCATTTCTTTAAAAAAATGTTCACATAAGAAAAAGAAAAGAAATGAAGAAGATGATTCAAATATAAAGCAAATATACAAAAGGCAAAAGAACCAAAAATATTTTTTTCAAGAAAATATTTTGCACCAATGAAGACATCACCTCATCAGATGAAGATGAAGTCAATGAAAGTGAATTAGAAAGGGTTATATTCATGGAAATAGAATATTATGATGAAGAAGGCACCGAAGAAGAATATGAAGGGGAAGAAGTTGACTACATAGAATAAATCTTGAGTGTCATAGAAGTTATAAAAAGGGAAAATAAGAAAAACAAGTCACTACATGCAGAATTAAAAAGAAAAGTGAAAACTCAAAATTCCAACTCCAAAGAACTAGAGAAGATGATCATTAAATTAAAAATCCAAGTTGAAGAAGACAAAATAATTGAAGAAGAACTCAAAGAACGATTGGAAGAAAAAACATGATCATTGGAGGTTGGAAGAAGATATTGTCACATTGAGAAAATAATTTCAAAAGAAAAACATGCAGAACAACTCCAAAGTTTTGGATGAAATTATTAGCAATCAAAGGCCAAATCATGAAAATTCCAGACTTGGATACAATGAAAAATAAAAGGGATCAAGCTCCAAAACAACATATCAATAAACACAACCAAGAAGCTATGCAGAGACAATCAGAGGAGACAAGATTTTTTACAAGGAATATCAGAGAGACATTCCTCCACCCAGAAGATTCAGATTTCAGAATTAGCGACAGTTAGAAACAAGAACGCCTCAAGAAGAAGGGTTCAAAAGAGTAAATAATTTTAGAACATCGACAACTCCCATGTATCAAACTATTTTTCTTGGTTTATGTTAATCATGTAAACATTTTGGACATAAGGCTGTTAATTGCAGAGAAAATAACAATAACAGAGACAACCATGAAAGTTATGCACAAAATGATTTTTCAAGAAAGCCTAGTGAAACACATAATAGAAGCTACAATAGATTTGAATCCTTAAGTAAAAATTTGGACACATGGCCAAATGTTGTAGAATGGTCGTTCCTCCAAGAGAATCACAACATAATAACAATAGTCATAGACATGAACCTCAAAGAATATGGATAAGAAAGAAAAATCAATTAAAAAATGAAGAATGCACACTTTCTCTACAATATAAACACAAGAAACGTGGTTTGTATGTTGATAGTGGCTGCTCAAAGTACATGATAGGTGATAAGGACATGTTTCTAACCTTGAGAAAGGAAAGAGATGGATTAATCTCCTTTAGAAATGACGACTCAGCTAGAATCATTGGAAGAGGCACAATTGGAATTGGAAATAAGGATACCAAGGAAGAGAATGCTCTACTAGTGGAAGATATGAAACACAATATTCTGAGTGTAATTCAAATGTGTGACCAAGTTCAAAAACTTGTGTTTTATTCAAAGAGGTGGAAGATAAGAAAATAAGGTTCAGGCAGATTGGTTGCAACAGTTGTAAGAACTTCAAGAAACATATATGTATTAAGTGAAGTTGGAAATGAAAAGTGTTGTCTAGGAAATGAAGATGAATTTTGACTATGGCACAGAAGAATGGGTCACATAAACTTTGATAATATTGTCAAAGTCAACAAAAAAGAATCAGTCAAAAAAATGCCCCAGATCACGAAGCCAACCAACAAATTATGCAAGCATTGTCAACAAGGAAAGAAAAACAAGACCAACTTCAAGTCAAATGAATACTCCACAACAAAGACGCTAGAAAATTTTCATACCGATCTACTTGGAGCAAATAGAACAAAAGGGTAGAAAGGTGAGAAATATTTTATGTTATTGGTTGATGATTATACAAGGATGACTAAAAATATTTTTCTCAGGAAGAAGTCAGAAGCATTCGAGAACTTCAAGATATACAAGGAAATGGTTGAAAATGAAATGGATTCGAAAATCAAATGTTTGAGATTAGATAATGGAAGACAGTTTACTTCAAAGGAATTTATGTATTTTTTTAGCAAGCATGGGATAAAAAGACAATTCTCCATTGCTAGGACACCATAATAGAATGGATTCATCGAAAGAAAGAACATAACAATACAAGAAATTGCTCCAAGTTGATAGATGTCTTTTGGTCACATGCAATGCATACAATGGTTCATATTCAAAACAAAGTAATGGTCATAAAAAATAGTGATAAAAATCCCTACAAGCTATGGAAATGAAGACCAACGAATGTGAAGCACTTCAAAGTTTTTGAAATCAAATGCTACATCAAAATAAAATATGGTAGAATGGAAAAGTTTGATTCTCGTGTGGAAAAAGATTTACTTGTTGGGTACTTGAGCACAAATAAATCATACAAATGTTTCAATATAAGGCTCAACAAAGTTATGGAAAACATCAATGTGATGGTTGATGAGAAAAGTGGACAAAAAATAAAGGAAGAAGAAAAGGAGTCAATGGAACGGGTTCAAAAAGAAGAAGCAAAGGAATAAGAAGTAGCAGAAGGGGAAGATGAAGAAGAGCAGTTAGAAATAGAAGAAAAAGAAGAGATATATATTCAAGTACCTCCGAATACACCTAGAAAATGAATACAGAAGAATCATCCATCAGATCATATTATTGGGAACAAAGGTGCAGGAGTTGAAACTAGAAGAAAAATTTGTTCACTAGAACAACTGCACCTAACACTCTTATTTTCGATTGAGCCAAGCAACTTTGAAAAATCCAGCAAGAATGAATTCTGGAAAAAATCCATGGATGAAGAGTTGGATCAGATAGAGAAGAATGACACTTGGGAATTGGTTCCAAGGCCAAGGTACAAGAATGTGATCGGCACAAAGTGGGTCTTCATAAACAAATTGAATGAAGATGGACAGGTTACCGGGAACAAAGCTATATTGGTATGTAAAGGATATGCTCATGTTGAAGGTATCGACTTTGAAGAGACATTTTTCCTAGTTGCCAGAATGGAAGCAGTCAGATTGATCCTCGCTTATATATGCTCCAAGAATATTAAAGTGTATCAAATGGATGTGAAATTAGTCTTCCTGAATGGAGATCTAGAAGAATAAGTCTATATTGAGAAACCAGAAGGATTTCAGTTGTTAGAGAATGAAAATTATGTTTGTAGGTTGAAGAAGGCCTTGTATGGTCTCAAACAGGACCCCAGAGCATGATATTTCAGACTGGACAAATATTTACAATAGCAAGGGTTCACGAAAGTAAATGCAGACATAAACCTCTACATCAAGGAAAATCAAGATAGTTTTTTGTTAATTGAAGTTTGTGTTGATGATATTATCTTTGGAAGTAATGATGACAGGATGAGCCAGAAATTTGCAAAGGATATGTAGAATGAATTTGAAATGTTATTACTTGGAAAATTATCCTTCTTTTTGGGTCTTCAGATATGTCAAAGCAATCAAGGCATTTTTATTTCTCAAACCAAGTATATCAGAGAAATGCTAAAGAGGTTCGAAATGGAAGATTGCAAACCAATCAATACTCCTATGCAAACCAGGTGTAAGTTAAGTAAATATGATGATTAAAAGTCTACATATCAGAGAAAATACAAGTCAATGTTTGGAAAATTTCTTTATGTGACATCATCCAGACCAGATGTAATGGATGCAGTTGGACAGGTGGCATGATTTCAAGCAGCATCAAAGGAATCACATGTTCTAGCGGTAAAGATAATATTCAGATATCTCAAGGGTACATAAGAGGTTGGATTATGGTATCCAAAAGGAAATTATTTATCACTTATTGCCTACACAGATGTAGATTGGGTAGGTTGCATTGATGATCGAAGAAGTACAAGTGGAATAGCGTTCTACTTGGGTGAGCGTTTGGTATCTTGTCTATGCAATAAAGAAACATCAGTATCATTTTCTACAACTGAAGTATAGTATATTGCAACAACAACATGTTGTACACAGGTTCTATGGATGAAAAAAACTTTGACAGATATACAGGTTGAGTATGATGATTCCATTCTTATATATTGTGATAACATAAGCACCATCAGTATCTCAAAGAATCCAGTGATGCATTCCAAGACAAATCACATTCCAATCAAGAATCRTTTCTACARGAATAGGTTGCAGAGAAGAACATTTGATTTGAGTATGTTGGGACCAAAGAATAGATTGCAGACATGTTTACAAAATTGTTTCTAGGGGAAGCCTTTGAGTATCTTYGTTAGAAACTTGGCAAACAATTTCTGACCCATAATGAATTTTGAATGTTATTCTTATATGTCTTAGATTTACATGAGGAAGCACCATAAAGTGGACAGTTTAGTTTGAGGGACCAGTTTCAGAAAGAGTTCAGTTAGTGGGAGYAGCCCCAAGGACAATTCATTTAGGGGGAGCAACCCCGATAGGAAGTTACCTTTTCCATTGATGTCAAATGGGGAAATATTCATCTTATTCATGGAGAGAGAGTTAGATGCTTGGAGAAAAAACACAGAGGCATGTTTCCAGGGGGAGCGATGTTCACATGGGAAGCATAAGCGATATGACTTCAATGTTGCATCAGATTATTGTCATCAATGCCAAAGTGGGATATCGTTGATTAATTGGGTTGGTTTTCATTGATGTCAACACTTGAAGCAAGTATGGTATCCCCAACAGTATGGTTAAGGGAATCAATTTTGTTTGCGGTATAAAGGTATGAAGATCAGTGTACTTGTAGGTAAGACTATTCTAGATGGATAGTACATGTCATTCCATTTCTATTGATGTGGAACATCACATAACTCCTCATGGTTAGAGAGTTATGGCCTTGTGAAGTTGGATAACTCTCATGGGTTATCTAGAAGCCCCTAGGAGGTCAAAAAAGTCAATTTATTCTAGAAGCTCCTAGAAGAAGTTTAGTAGTTAAAATGGTTGTAACTAGGAGTTAATCATGAGTTAATATTTTGCAAAATGAAAATAATTAAAAATAAATTAGTTGCAACTAGAAGTAGAAATTTTACTATTTGTGGATAAAGTGGTTGTAAGTGGAAAAAACGGTTAGAAGTGGGTTAGCCCTAAACAAAGGAAGTTGAGTAAATGTAATTAGAATATAACCTCTTGAGGAAGCCACTTGGAAAGTATAAATAAGAGATCAAGGGTCTCCTATTAGCACATTAATAACATTGAATATGTATTTTATGAATTTTTATGGGTAGGTATCATTGAGAAATCTATAGCAATGAGCCTGAAACATCGATAAAGTTGCAGGTACGAAGGGTCGAGACTATGAGTACTGAACTAGGGCTTTACTGAAGACATCCACAGGTTGTAGTACTAGAAGGGAGAAAAAATCCACGGGCCACAGTGGAACTAGGGCTTACTGAAGACAAAGTGCAGATCTGTTGTCAAAGATGAAAAGGAAGATTTTATATATCATCAATGACAAGCCGCAGGGCTGAGAAGTGACTGCAGGAAGGTGTGAAAGTGATCTAGTACAACATAATCTTCTACAAAAATTAAAAGGTATGGTATATACTTGTTGTAGTTGGTTATTGGTAATGTCCTAGAGTTTGATGATGGAAGATAAAGCATGTACCCCTGAGGGTTTATAGGTTGGTTGGTACTTGTTGTATGAGACATATCTACAGTGGTATATTTCTGGTGTATTGGCTTGCTATGGTTGGCACACTCCATGAGATAGTTTTTTATAGTACATCTTGTGATTTTGGAGCATATTTGAGGCATCTTGGTTGAATATTGTTAGTGAAGATATTGGTATAGTTTAAGGTTGCATTACAGTTAGGGTTTTTTGTATGATGGATGTAAGGGTTTGCTATAT
>ML797051.1:100518-111357 GCA_009831015.1 Picea engelmannii
TATTGTGGTGAATGTTCTGGTTATGTTGTTGTTATTCTGCCATTACTAGCATTTTATTTTTGTTCTACATACATTTTATATCTGGTATATTACAAGTATTTTCTGCACCAATCAAAGTGAATAAAGTCAACATTGGGACGAATGACAATCCTAAAATGGCAATTATTGGAGACTATTGGGATGAGCAAACAGTAAAACTAATAACATAGTTACTGCACGAATACAATGACCTATTTCCAACAACCTTCAAAGATATGAAAGGCATAGTAGGGGAGCTAGGTGAGATGAAGATACCCCTAAAACCTGAGGCTAGACTTGTCAGGAAAATACCCTACAGATTGAATCCAATATACAAGAAGAAAGTGAAAGCAAAAATTGACAAAATGTTGGAAGCTGGTATCATAGAACCAGTAGATGAATATGAATAGATCAGTCCTATGGTAGTCCAAGAAAATAAACACTGAGGGATAAGAATTTGTGTAGATCTGAGGAAACTTAATGATGCTTGCTTACATGACTCTTTCCATGCCCCTTTTACAGATGAGGTCTTAGAGAATGTGGGAGGCCAGGAAGCATATTAATTCACATATGGATTCTCAGGTTACCATCGGATCAAAATAGCTCCAGAAGACAGGTATAAGAGTCATATACTTGTCATCTCAGTTTTTGGTAGTTCTTCTATCATTTTTTCTATCATTTTTTCTAAGAGTCATCTCAGAATATCACTTAAGTGGGTGAATATTATCATACTCTGACCACTTGATGAATAGATCCTCGCACATGTTGGCATATGAGAATCTATGTTGTTCCATTGGGGCCAAGTGAATCTCTATTATATATACTGCTTGTGCCCAATACTTGACTATTTTGGCACTTAACTACTGCAGCAAAATTTAAGCTTTGATTGGATGCTCCATGAACTGTCACGCCTGACCTGGTGCCATATATGTCACCTTAGCTATTTCCTCGACCCATAATGAGTCTTGTTCAGCGTGATTATTGACTATGTCGTGCAAGTTGACAAAGTCATCGGGTCTGCCAAACTCGGGGAGGCCGATGTATTTCATTACTTGGTTGATCTCTATCCATATTTTCTCGCACTTGGCCCATTCTTCTTGGATTTCTGGTGAGGTTCCTGGGCCATTTTTGCCCAATACTCGACAAATTTATTTATGCGATCAAGGCTGCTCTCTTTTAACACCCAAATGTCATGCTCTTCTATATCTCGGCCCTGTTGGATTGCACTAATATAGTCAACCCTCTCCACAGCTTGTTGTGCTTTCTTGTACCACCTCTCCATATATTTTCACGTCACAAGTGCCATGAGGGTGTCTTCCTGAAGCTCGTCTATCCTTGCAGTGAATAGGTGCTGCTCATATGTAAATTTGTTGTAGGCCTCCTAGAATTATCTCCTTAGGAACATCGCGGCCTGTGTGGTGTTCTGATAGTATTTCTCCAAGTGGTGCAAATGTTTGAATTCCTTCAGGGTAGTGGCCAACTCCTCTGTGTCTCTTTTAGCTCTGTCTAGGGTGGCATCTATGATTGCCATCCCCGCATCGATAAGTTCAGACGTCTTAGCATGCTCTGTGTTAATCAGGTTTTCCTCCATGGTGATGAGGATGGAGAGATCTAAAGTGATTATCCTCTTATTGGTGGTTATCTGGATGACAACTTTCCATTTCTAGTTGTAAGCGATGAAATGTATGTCGGTGACTTCGTCCATGGGTTCGGGGATTTGCTGATCTCCCCCGGTGAGTGTATTCCCTAAATTCATGATAATATATACCTTTTCAAGACTGGGTTCTTGAACTTCCTCCTTGTGTTTTGAAGGCTCGACTTCTATTTGTCACTCATTGGGGAGTTGAGTACCAATTGAAATTAAGGCATCGGGAGTAGGCTCGGTACTTACTTGATCATCGGTCGTGCAGGCGTTGATTTCCTAGTGTGTAGCTTCTTTCTTTTGTTCACCCCACCGTGGCTCATCCTTTAGACTGTCTGCATGGGTATCTGGTGCATTGGGTAGCTCAGTGTCTAAGATGCTCTCGATTTCCTGTTCATTCTATGGAAGACCCTGAATTTGAGCATCGGGAACTGGGGAAGATGCCTTCTCTAGCTCCTTTTCCTCTTCGATATGTACCGAGGTCATGAGGGATACTTCCAAACTCTCATCATCATCATATATTTTTATTAATTCTCTTAGGGGGTTTGGCACACTTTCTCTCCCTGATGTTTCGACTATCTCTAGTTGAGTCAAAACACCTATCAGCGATCCAGCTGGTGGCATTGTGAATTAAGGGTCATCTAACCCGATAATTTCATCAACGTCTAACAATTCAGAGCCGCTTGGTCCTATCTGGCTTTCATCTAGGTTGTTGACAGGGATCCTTGTCATACCTATGAGGTCTGGGTCATCTTTCAACTGGTCAATTATCCACTACGCCTGTTCTATCACGATTAACCCCCTTTCCTACACGTCCTTAGTCATGGGGAAACCTCTATATTGCACTAGGGCTACTAGGGGGGCTTCGGCTGCTATCATTTCTTCTCTGGCCCTGAGGGCCCCTTCAACCAATTGTTCTAGGATCTTTGCCTATTCATCCAAGCTCATGGATTTGAACTTCATCATTTTGGGATCGACCATCCTTGCCACCACTTCATCCCAGTCCTGGGAATTTTCTGTGAAGACTTCATCTTCAAACTTGTTGTGGGTGTATGGCTAGTGGGATGAAACTTGTGAGGCATGTTTCAAGAACAGACCCTTTGGATTGTGTTTGCGGAATCAGTCGGTCTAGAATTTGAACTCCAATTGGCTCAATCCTTCTTGCTTGTCTTGAGTAGTGTCCTTCACCATGTAGAATCCTACATGGAAACCATAAGGTATGAACACCCTTTTCTTGTCCTTGAACTGAGTGGCGTTGTAACCTTGTAGGATGGTCTGGTAGCATATCTCCCCCACTACAAGCCAGTTAGGGACATATGTAGGCAGGAGATGAGGTGCTTTGGTGGCGTCAAACACTTTGATGTATGTATCACTCTCGTCGAGATACCAGTGGCCGACCTTTGATATCATATTTTTGGTTGCAACTGATAGTCTCGAACATTCTTTCTTGAAAAGAATAAAGTAAATACATGCGATGAATTCATCATAGATAAGAGAGTAGGATTTTTTGTACCTGTTCTCCCATAATATGTTGAAATATACGTGGACCAGGAATTCTGGGACGTGCCATCTCAGGTTCATGCTAACAAAGACGTTTCTAGCACACATGAGATCAAGTAAATACGAAGCCATGTAGAAGGCTGAGGTCTCTCCTTTCGACGTCTGATCCTGTTGTATGCAGATGCACAGCTGCTTGGAAATGATGGCTCCCCAGTTGAAGTCGCTCCCGAAAATGGCCATTGTGTAATCTAGAGGCATTGATGCCTCTGAAAATCTGAAACATTCTTTTTCCCCATACAACTGGAAAATGAGATCCATCAGGTAGATGTATCGCTCCCTTAAGCTGGTCATCTGGTACCATCCAGAGGTCTGATTGGTGTATTTATTATCTTCTCTCCACCACAAGGCCATTACTCAATTGGTGTCATGCCACTCATAGAAGTTTATGAAAAAATCTGTGTTTAGTCGCTCCTTAGGGTGTCTAATATTGTAATACTTCTAGACCTCTATCGAGAGGAAGATCCCGACACATCCACCACTGTCATTATTGATTAAACACTTCTGCATGTCTATGTGGTCAATGAGCCACTGCAGAAGTTCTATATAGGGAAACATATGGGTTATGCTAGCTACCATGTGTAGTTACGACCGTCGGATATTCGAGAATACCTAGTTGTCGAGTGCTCTCACATTTGGGTCACTGTTTGGGATGTACTCCAGGAATTCCTCCCAGCTGGTCTTTTTGAAGAGTTCTCCCCAATGTGGGAGTGTCGTCTTGGTCCATGTGTTTGCCTCTATGTCCCCAAAGGAAGTCAGTTTAATAAAAACCTTCTTTGTATATGTCTTGATGACTGGTTCTGGCCTCAGAGTGTATTCCAACTATTTTGCTACCCCTGGAGAGGAACCTTCGCCTATCTCTGGCTCCTTCAGCTTTGGCTCCCTCGGTGATCGCCTAGTGGTCGGCTTCCTTGGCAGCATTGTTCCTGCAATCTAAATAAATCCTTTAGAGACTGTGTACAAAGAAACATTGGATAATATATATATATATATATGAAGTGTAAGCATAAAAAATCCACAGACTGGTACATACCTGTAAAGCTTGCTAAACCTGGTTATTTGATACTCATGGGATCTTTGCATCTTTCAAATTGCTCGTTTCGCTTCTCCGGATGATTTGAAACTCCTTTGCACGCAGAATGGTTTTGTTTACAACGGCTCAAGAGAATTTAAGCTGGGGAAGAATTTGTCATGTCGTATCAACCATTTAATTCGGGTGAGTGGAATTAAAACAGATATGTCGCCGAATCTCCAACACTTGAATTCATTGCGTATTGACGGCGGAGGCATAGAGGATGATGTGTTCTATTGTTAATTTCAAATGGCCATTTTGATTCACACACAAAGCAACAACTAATGCGGGATTTGGAATTAATTAGTCCCTTAAATGCTCTGAATCTAATCGTATCTAGCGCTAAAATGTCCCATTGTGTCACTTTCTTAGTGGGTGGATCGGAGATAGAGGATACACCATGAATGTTTTCATTGATATCCTTATGTGAAAAACCTCCAACACTAATCGATTTCATCATCTGATGCTGACGTGGAAAAACTGACTCAGAGGTGTGACTTGGACCTAGGGAACCAAGAATGACTCAGGGTTAATCTAGACCGTACAGTTTCTCCAATCTGGCAAAGAAACGTGGTGTTTAAGATCGATGACTTAATTCACGCGTACTAGTCAGAGTCAGGACTTAATTCAAGTTGTGCGTTATGAAATAAACCTGGGCTTGCCGATGTTGAAAAGGTATCGGGGGTCGGCGATCGGGGATAAACCTATCGCGTGTTTTTCTTTGGATTAGCTTCTTCGAAAACGTCCGATGCCGAGATGCTTCGGGAATCGGTGGTGGGGGAAAAATAATTAGCATGCTCAAAATGTTCATTGTGATTTGGTCTTCTTCGATTCTGATAAGTGCATCGGGTATCGGCTATCAACGATATCGTTTCTTTCTTCTTTAACATTTACTCCCTTCTCCTTTTACCGATGTCGAAGGGGATCGACTATAGGCAATGTCTGTATGTGATTCTTTTCGTGAAACAAAACTTCCTTTCGTCGATATCGGTGAATATCGACACTCGACAACTGAGGTTTTTTGAGTGATTCTTTTGCACTTCTTAATTCCTTCCGATGTCGAATCTTGAGCACGTCGAGTGAAGTGTTTGGTTGTTGATTCCTTATTTATGTATTAAGCTTCCTTAATTCATGGGGTTTCATAAAGTTAGACAAACCTGCATATCTTAATGAGATTTAAGAGAACAAGCAAAGACAAAACATTTCTCAAAGAAAAATTGAATTCATACAGTGCAAAGATTAAGTGGTACTAAAAAAGTGAAAAATTGACATAGGATTTTTAGGGTGTGTTGAGTGCTCAACAAATGACAACTTATTGGGAAAAAGCAGAATCTATGTTCCTCCCTCGGGCTCGATTGATGCAAAGTTGATTAGGAACTTAATTGGTTTTCACCAGATCTTCTTTTACGCTTGCATTTGGAATTTCCCCGGTTGACGCATCTGGGCCTGCCTGTGGAGTTTTTTAACCTTTATTCTGCCTTCTTTTTCGGTAACCTTGAATCACGCCCCCTTTTGACAAGAGTCTAGTAAATCATTTACTAGCACTAGGCCTTTTAGTTACCCCTATTCATTTTCTACGGTGTTTCTCCACTACCAGCGAGCGTCCATAGCCTTGGCATATTCACCCCGATGTCACAGACCTTGCTCTGCTGCCAGTGAGCGTCGATAGCCCCGACGAAGATATCTGCATACCCTCTCCTATTGTGCTCTCATTTGATACAATTGACTTTTATTTCGATAGAATGCCCTGAGTGTGTGGGAGAGGAGAACATATGTTATTTGAAAAAATGAGATGGTTAAGGTGAAACTCACTAGCTCTGTCTCTGAGGTGCATGTAGTCTTTTCCATATTACCGTCTTTCCCTTAAGGTTTTACTAGACCACTAAGTAGACACTTCCACACTTCTCCAAAGTTGTTCATTTGCACAGGCCATATAGATAATCCCTTGAAACAACCGCATGTTCCTCAACGTTTCTTGTGTTTGTATGTGAGCGACGAGTTAGGAACATAGTTCACTATGTCGCATGATTTGAGGTCAACCATTGTCTTTCTAAACACAATCTTTTCAAAAGATCAGAAGCACAATCACAAAAGATAAAACAAAAAATGTATAAATGCAAAAGATAAATCAATGCATCTAAAATAAACATAATATATATATATATATATATATATATATTGAAAATATTGTTTTAGGGCTTGGTCATTCACTGGGAGAGTGTCAGGTTCCCCCCTTAGATTATGTAGTCGATACGTGCCTAACCCAATCTTCTCAACCACTTGGAAAGTTCTGAGCCATAGATTATGAAACTTAGAATGTTTTCGTTTAGGATCATTTTCTTTGTCCCACTTTAGGACTAAGTCTCCTACTTCAAAATTCTTCTCTTTAGCCTTATGCTTATCAAACCACCTTTTAACTATTTGCTGGTGGGATATGAACTTTGATTTATCTTTCTCCCTTTCTTATTATAGCATGAGCAGGGTGTCAATTCTTTGTTGCATGACTGATGAAGGTTGTCCCCTGGAATCCTGAGCAAGTTGAAGAGATGGAAGATAAAGCCCGTTCAGAAGAATGGCTTCATGTCCGTATACTAGAAAGTATGGGGAATTCCCTATAGATTTCTTGGGTGTGACTCTATCGGCCCATAAAGCATCAGGAAGTGAATTATGCCAATTCCTCTGGTTTTCTGCAACTGTTTTCTTTAATATTCTCACCAGGTTCTTATTAGTTGATTGTGACACTCCATTTCCTTGTGGATAATAGTTTACAGAGTATCTAATTATGATTCCTTTGTCTAGGGAAAACTTTTTTAATAAGGTGGAGTAAAAGTAAGCTCCATTATCAAAAACAAGGATAGAAGGCACATCGAACCTAGTGATCAGTTGTTGTTCTAAGAATTGGATCACCACCTTTTCGTTTACATGAGTCAGAGGGATGGCCTCTGCTCATTTTGTGAAATAATTCATGGTGGTTAATATGTACCTATGTTGTTTTGAGGAATTTGGTGTTATTTATCCTTTGATATCTAACCCTCATTGCTCGAAAGGCCTAGAAACAACCACCGGTTGAAGTGGGTCAACTGCTCTCTTTTCCCTCCCCACGCTTATTTGACACGTCTTACAGTTCCTAGCGTATGTGTGGGCGTACTTGAACAGAGTAGGCCAATAATAGTCCACCTCTCAGTATTATATGAACAGTGGTGTTTCCTGCAAAATGTCCACCTGTAGGGTCATCACAGAGCTCCTTCAGAACCTTGTCTGCATCTTCATGTTCGAGACATCTTAAAAGTACCCTGTCATAATTAAGATGGAAGAGTACTGAATTTATGAGGCGATACAGTGCAGATTTTAATCTGAGGGCTCTCCTTTCCCTAGAGTTTAGGTTTTCTGGGCATGTCCCATGATGCAGGAGATAAGTCAATTTCTCCTACCAAGACTCTTGCCCTAGGGAAATGTATGACGCTTCGCCACACCATAATGCCATTTCATTTTCCCACCCGGGGTCTTCATTTAATTGGTCTTGAGCTTTAGCTGCCAGTTTGCATAACCCTTGTCCTTTAACCAATTTAGCAGGTTTTATATCTAGATCAAATTCTTGGACTACTGCCATCCCGTTTCCTCTTCTTTCCCCCATCTCCTGTTGAGTAAAAAGGGATCAGACTGTAGGGTGAGGCACGATGAATTTGGTATGGTTCTTGAGGATGTAAGATCTGAAATGTTTTACTGCTTTGTAAACCACATAAGCCTTCTTGTCTATAGTAGGATAATTTAGTTCGACACCTTGGAGATTAGTGCTCATGAACGATACCGGGGCCTCGTTGTTATCATCGTCCTTCTGAGTCAATACTGCAATTAATTATTGGTCGGAAGCGAAAGTATAGAGGAATAAGTCTTTGTTGAAATTGGGACTTCGCAACACTGGGGCTTGAGATATTGCAGTCTTAATATTGCTAAAGGCCTTCTTCTGTTCATCATCCCACTTAAATTCAATGTCTTTATGAATCATTTTTTGTAAGGATTTGGTAGTTACCACGAAATCGGGGGTGAATTTCCTCACAAAATTAATTTTTCTTGAAGAACGCTTGCATATCCTTTTTGTTGTGAGGTAATGTAAGCTGAGATATAGCCTTAATCCTTTCTGGGTCTATGCAAATGCCTGCTTGAGAGATAATGTGGCCTAACAACTTACCTTCCTCGATGCCGAAAATATTTTTCTTAGGGTTTAAGGATATGTTGTATTTCCTACACCTTTCGAAAATCAGGGTTAAATGTTGGATGTGATCTTCTTTGTTCTTTGAATACACATTCACGTCGTCCAAGTGGACTAATACACACTTGTTGATTAGTCCCCAAAATGCTACGTCCATGACCCTTTGGAAGGTCGCTCCTGCATTGATTAACCCAAACGACATGCATTTGTAAGCGAAGGTTCCCCACTTGGTTTAGAAGGTAGTTTTCAAGTGGTCTTCTTGTGAAACTAGAACCTGGTTCTAACCTGAGAAATCGTCCAGTAAGGAGAAAATCTTAGAGCGATACACGATCTGCAAAAGTTGCTCCATCAGTGGGACTAGGTAGTTTTCCTTTTCTGAAGCTTTGTTGAGGTTTCTAAAATCTACGCATAGACGGATCTCCCTAGACTTTTTCCTCATAGGAACCAAATTTTATACCCATGCAGAATGTCTAACCTAGAAGATAATTTTGGCATCTAAAAGTTTCTTCAACTCCTGACACATGAGAGGTTCCAGGGAAGGGTGATACTTCCAGAGCTTATGTTGTAAGGGTTTCACTTTAGGTTTTAATGGGATAGTGTGTTGTATGATATGGGTATCATAAGTCTTAAGATCTCGATAGGACCAAGAAAAAACATTTTGATATTGTCTGAAAAGTTTGAGATATACCTCCCTTTCCTCTTTAGATATTGTCTTGCCGAGGTTTACATTTTTTTGGTTTTCTGGGGTTCCAAGATTTATAGTTTAATGCATGGGACAGGAACTACCGGTCTTCGCTTTTTTTGACCCCTTAAATCTTTCCCTTAGATCAAAAAGTTTTTCTAAATTGGCTATCCCCTTTGGTATCATGTGAGACTTTGATTTGTCAGTTGGTTGATCTGTATGAGGGTCGGTTTCCATTATCCTGTGCACTTCTTATTGGTAATTATTTAGGTGCAGAGAATTACAATGTATAGTATTCCTTACTTGTCTAACAATGATTTCAGAATCTCCAAAAACCTTTAATTCTTTGACGTTTAAGTCTATGGATTTGTTTATCCCCTGTATTAGAGCTTCATACTCGACAGTATTGTTTGTGCATTCAAAATCAAGTCTACATGATAGAAAATGTTGTTTACATTTTGGATTAATAAGGATGCACCTTTCTCCAGACCCTTCTTGCGATTTAGAGCCATCAAAGTATAACGTCCTAACTTGTGGGAAAAATCTATCATCTTCCTCTTTCCTGTCACTTTCCTCTTTTCCTCCTATTTGTTCTGTGATTTATAACGCAGATTCTTGGTAGAAGAGGGTTTCCTCTACCGCCGTCAACAATTGTTCTTGAAAAATCATTTCAGATTTTGTAGTAAGGGGAACATCATATGAGAGAGGGGAGAAATTTCCAAAGTCGGAATCATAGGAATAATTTCCTAACACAGGGAAATATGTTGATGAGGGTTCGTTCAGGGTTTCTAAATCAGTGACAATATGTTTTAGATATCTTTCCCTATCGATCCTAATCATGTTTGTGTGCCCTTTTAATGGTAACCAAAGGTGATCCTAGACTGTACTAAATTATTCGTTTAACTTATCATACCAATATCGACTTAATAGAAATCCATAAACTTCTGGGATATCTACTACAATGATGTTAATTACTTGCACAAATTTAGGGTGTGTCGCTATTCTGATCATCACATATTTGAGTTCTCCCATGACCTTCACCTGGGTTATGTCTAGTCGTATCACGTGTTTATCACTTTTGAGAGGGATTGCATTTAATTTTTTTCAATTAGACAGTGGAATAACATTATAAGATGCTCCTAAATCGACCAAACAGTTATGGAGGTTTCTGTTGAAGACTTTAAGTGTTAAAAGGAATGGTGGGACAAAAGGTTTTCCCTTCTTATCTTCAGAGAAGGCGTTCACAATTGGTTTATTCCCTAGATCTGTGGGGGTTAGATTTCTTCCTTGGTTAGTGCTTGTTGTAGGATTTTCTATTGATTTCAATGCTTGTAGCAGAAAGTCTTTTTGCTGAGGGATTCTACACATATCCAAGACTGATATGTTTTCCTTTAAGTTCTTCAAATCTTCTACTATGTTGTAATCGAGCTTGGGCGATTCTAATGTATGGATGTTTATAGGGTTTCTTCGGGGATCAAAAGGTTCTTTTAGGTGATCCGAAGCTGGTTTCCCTCCCGAATTTGGGGTGGTAGTAAGGTTGTTTGAGACAGGTTCACCCCTACTTCGTGTTTTCACAACCAATACTTCTGTGGGTGGTTCTTGAAACTCAAACAGGTCATTGGAAGGCATAGCTAGGTCAGGATCCCATATCAACATGG
>ML797051.1:129153-148576 GCA_009831015.1 Picea engelmannii
GGAAATTTCAAGCTTCCAAGTAACAACATACATGATACAAGTTGATGAGTCCATAGCTCGTACACCACTCAAATACTTGACACAGTTACAGTTGGTACTAGCTCAAATACCAACAAAGGCACTGTACAGACTGCAAGTCAGTGTCGCGCAGGAAGTGCAATCGCATGCTAGAACAGACGTGATAGAACTGCAGGAAGATAGAAACATAAAGGATGCAATAGAACTGGTGGTAAAGCAAGTAAAGTTGGAAACACAAGAGGAAAAACAATGGACAGATAACTTAGAGTAGAAGCTTAAGGAAGTTTTCACAAGAATTCTAGACAGTGCGTAGGCAGCCACAAGAAATGTTGAAGAGAAGATTCAAATCATTGCACAAATGCTCGAAGACTACAATAAGGAGATCGAGGATCTCAAATAAAAATTAACATCCACCACCCCTTCTGAAGTCACAACCGAAAGGGAACAACAAGAAGATATACAAGTGGAAATAATGGAGAATGAAGTTCAAAAGGTCATACAACTATTTGATAAGACCACACAACTATGGACAATGTTGGAAGAAGATGATAGGGTCCAACAACTAGATCAACAAGAGGAGGATATCAACACTGCAATCTAGGAGCTAAAGCAATGACAAGAGTCCATGAGCATTATAGAGCAGTTAAAGGGAGCACATGAGATGAAGAACTTATAGACAAAATAATAGACTGCGCAAAATAACAACTAGGCGAGATAAGCCCAGTTAGAACCTCTCCAGGAGAAAACAACACAAATAATTTTGGAACTGGAGGAGGAGAAGGAAAGAATAGCTAAGAATCATGCCGAGAGTGTAGATTCTCTCAAGGAACATGTCACGGTGTGGAGGGTAGAATATCTTACAGTGGAAGCTATACAAGCTAGAGAAAAAGGGGAAGAATTAGAAGGAGAATTTCACGGCTTGGTAGAGCTTCTTAAGGAAGCGCACACCACTTGAGTGGCTCGATAAGATCCACATGTTAGTGTTGGATTCTTTTTGGGCGCATGCCTATTTTGAGAGAATTCCTAATTTGGAGCATGCACAACTAGTGGTAAAAAAACAACATGCGGAAAAAGAAGGAAAAGCAACATGCAAGAGGAAAAGCCACATTATGAGGAGGCAGGAAATCCTAATCATGATAGGGTTAGTATTTTTTATAAGGATTGTAATGGATATAAGCTTGAAAAATAGTATAAATAAAAACCTAGGAGGTCTAGATAATAGGTTGGTTAAGTGGCTAAATATTGTTGATAATTGTTGTTGAAAGTTATTGAGTTGTAGGAGAGTCGAATAAACTAGATTTTGAGGGTTACGTCTGAGGATCCTGGTGTGATATAATCCACCTCACAGAGGCTTCTTAACCTCATCATTATTTTATGATTGAATATGTATTGTGCGCATTGCCAGATTTTGCAGCAGACTAAATAAAAGAGCAGAGAATCCAAATCTTTGTGGACATAGCCCAGGAGGGGGTGAACCATGGTAAAACCTATGTTCCGTGTGATGTTTCTTGAATGCTTTATTTTCTTTTAATGGTTGTCCTATGAATGAATGCATAACTATATGTATTAACTTGCATGCATAAGGCTAAAATATTAATGAATCTTAGAAACACTGGAATCAATGACAATTTTAATGCATAAAGAAATATAGAATACACTCCCATATCTCTACTCATTCCTAGACTACAAACACCGGGGTATTGCAGTCATCCATAGAGTTATCTCAGGTGAGACTACGTTGAGAACCTTGTGTGTGGCGTTGCCTTTTGGTTTACCAGGAGGGCCGATGGTTTTAGAGGGTTTTATTGGAAACCTGTTCAGATTTGAAGATGGGTCAACCCAAGAAGAAGTAAGAAGTTAGAGATCTAACCAACATAGAGGTCAATAGTAACAGTGAATGGTTATTCACATTTGGCACTTATATTTCAGGGTATTTGGATGGGGCAAGTATAGGTGGTTGTAGCCACCTTCTAGTTGTAGCCGGAGAACATAGGGGGTTGTAGCCTCCTTCTGGTTGTAGCCAGAGAATTGGGGAGTTGGAGATTACCTCAGGTTGTAGCCTGAAAACATAGGGGATTGGAAACTCCTTCAGTTACATCTAGATAAAAAAGGAATTTGGTGCTTCCAATGAATGTAATTCTTAAAGACATATAAGAAAAAACATTTTGTGGTTTTCTCCTACATTAGGTTTCCACGTAAAAATTTTGGTGTATTGTGTATGTGTGTGATTGTTCATTGTTCATGGTTCATTTATTCTTCACTTGTTGAATGGTATTGGCAAATTGATCATAAAGTTAACAACACTTATATATTGTGGTTAAAAAGGATTATATTTCTCTATTAATGACTCACCCCCCCGCTCTCAGTAATCCAACATTTACTGCATTAGGACTAGGGGTGATCGCGTCATAGTGAGGGGGTAGAGCTCAAGATGAATTTGGATTTTGATTCTTCATTCAAATTCCATTATTTCATGTTTCTTTTATAACATGATTTTTTTTTAATTTTTTTTTACCAACTACATCAACCTCGACATTATATCCCTTCTTCTTATAGGAGGACAAATGAATGGACCTTTTTCCTGTACTTGTAACAACCATTTCCAATAGACAGGAAAACAAAAGGGAAATAGATGGAATATGTTAAATATGGAAGGGAGTGGTATGTTACCTTTATCAAGGCCTCCTAGTAGTACCCTTGTTCTCCAAGAGTGTAAACATTATACTAAGACACAAATGGTGTCCACCAAGGTGAAACAAGGCAAAAAACATAACTTCCAAGCAATCATGATCCATTATCTGACTTCAACCCATGATCCTCACCTGAATTCCTAATGTATTAAATGAAACACTTCATATGAAACAATGAATGGTGTACATTATGTGTGCTAGGCCATGATTATCGGATGAACCATGTTGGTCAAGTGATGAGTTGAGCAATGATGAGGGGGGAGAAATCTAAGGGGTTGTTTTCTGTGGAGAATGTTGATAATCATCTCTATATCATTGTCTTCAATTTGGACCATGAGACATGATCTCCTCTAGTTACCCCTAGGTGAGAGGGGGTAGCACCTCCCTCTAAAAATCATTGCCAGTGAGGTGGAGTGTTGCCTATGGTCTTGAGTGTTTCTAATACTAAAACTCCAAAATAAATTTTGACCAAGTTGGAGTCATTTTATGAAAACAAAGCATGGTAAATAAGTTTCTCCACTTGAGGTGAATTATCCACATAATAAAGACACCTTAGTGACTTTAGTTTAAAATATTGGGGGTTTTGTCTTTTAGAGTTTTGGTCTCTCAATATCTTTATAAGAGTGAGGACCCTCATCGTAATAGTGTACCATTCAATAATAATATCATTCAGTTTTTATGGAGATCATGCTTTTGGTATCATAACCCTACCTAGGGTTTCTTTGGTTCTCGTAATATGGTATCAGAGTAGGATGGTCAGAGGTCGGAGATTGAATATTTGAGGGTTCTATTAATTGTTTGAAATCATGGATCAATTTAGAAGAGTTTTCATTGTAGTTATTATTAACCACCATTTAGAGTTATCTTCCATCAAGAAGAAAGTTTCCACAGATGCCAAATTCCCATAACTCATTTGGTGGGTCTGCCTTGACCTCCACTAGATCGGGAAGTACATCCTCCTGTAATATCCCAAATTTTACTTTTGGAATTATTTGTAATTAAATGCTTAAATAATTTTCATGGATTCTTTATAACTCTACTACACTAACTCCATGGGTCAAATAAACCATGGTATGGTGAATATTGTATGTCTTTTTGTATTGCAATTAATAAAGAGGAAGACCATTAACAACTGAGATTGAGCACCTATAGGGGCTATGATACCACAAGAGGGGAAAGGTGAGCAGGTATAAGGGGGGTTTTATACCTAAATCATCTACCTATGCTACCTTGAACCATCACCCAATTGCAATTTTGAATTTCAAAAACAAAAATGAGATAAGAGGAGTAGAGGAAACCATTTTCTCAATCTAAGCCACAACTCCTAAATTTTATCAAAATGCCTCCCCTACATTCTTGGAACTAGGAGGAGAAGTTGAGTTTGAACTCTCTATCCATTAGGCATGAAAAACATTCGAATGGGAGGAAGGATTTAGTTAGAAAAATTGTTAGGGAAGAGTTTGGAAATTTTAGACATTGGGGGAAGACAGCCAAAACCAAGATAGACCAACCATCCATGAATGGAATATGGTAGCCTTGAGAAAAATCCAAGAAATCATGGAAAACTATGTTGAAACTTGAGACAATAGCATAGACCTTGTATGCACACATTGAATAGCAAGAGAATGAGTAGTTTTCTGAGGAACTGGACAACAAAGAAATAGTTTCTCCTTGTACTGTGTGGGGTAGGTATGTAGGTGTCTTAGTGTTGCTTTGTCATCAAGAAATTTGCAGAAGAAAACAATGGCTTGAGTCTGAGTTTCAAATTTAATTATCCCTGCTTTTCCCTGGTGGTATCATAGCTCGGTTAGGGGGTGGCGTCTGCTACGGATATGTTTATGGTGGGGTGGAAACAACTTTCTTAACTGGTGGTTGGTATGCAATTTCAACATATAAATTAAATCTCTAAATTGGTTTATAAATCATGTGTTTGAAGTTATGTTTCTGGTTAGTTTTTATACTGGTGTTTGTATTATTGAACATCTTTTCATAATGAGTTTAGTATTCCTGGTGAACATTCTCCTTGGTCCTTGCGAGGAAGTGTTTTAGATTTTGTTTTATTTTATGTCTATGTAAAATACACTTTGTACTTGCATATTGTTTCTTACCCAAGATGGTAATGTGCAAGGTTAGAAGGAGGAGTGGATAACCTCCATTGCCCCAACAATTTGTACACCTGTATTAATCAGTAGATGAGTAATATTATAAACCAAAAGACTACATTTTATATTTTTGAGTGATGTGAACTATAAATCCCTAGATATTATTGGTTTGTAACTGTAGAAAGTAATGCTTACTATATAAATGCCATCAAATCTATGTATTTTCACATTTCCTCATCTTTGAAAAAACAAGAAGAATTTTAAATCATGGGGATTTATTTTCATGAAAGTTATATCATTGTTTAATTCATTGTGTATTTGAATACATTTACACAATATGTGCACTCATTTCTTTGTTATGCTTACATTTTCTTCTTTGTTTCATTATGTATACTTTCTCATCTACCTGCTGGAATAACATTCCTTGTGAAGATATTGTTTTCGTGATCTTGTTTTGAGTATTAACATGGATTGTAATATGCTAGTTGTTCAAATACATGATATGGAATTCACGTTGTACACCGACTGGAGTGTGATATATGTATCATCTATGTTAATTATGAACATACCCGAGCCCTTATTTTTTATTAACACTATTATACAATCATCGAAGTGGCAAGGTGATTTGAATTTTATGGTACTGTATCCTTCAAGAAGTCTCATTGTACCTTTCCTTTGGCCTGGGATAAGTCAAGCTTCAGTAGCATATTTGAATTCCTCTTGGCTTTGATGGAGTGTTTTGTTCCCTGAAATAGCATTAGATTATTCACAAATTTCCTTCCTACCACAAACCTAGCTTGTTCACTTGAAATTAAGTGCATGTGTAGGGGTTTCAACCTTAATGCTATTTTCTTGGAATTATTTTTCTGATATGGTAGCCTTGAGTTTCTCGTTTCATTCTTTTGTGACAAATTTTGGAATATTCTCCACGAATTCACTTATTCTTAAAGGGAATCCGAGTCCTAGATAGGGTAGAATACTTTTTAAGAAAAATATCATCTTTCTCATATATATTCTTATGACCCTCAATTATAGTATTTTCATTTTGCACTTTTCTGGAATTTTATTTGCTAGCCTTATTGATTGGGTGGATCTCTAAAAGAAGTTGTATTCTTAATCCCCTTTGTAAAATAACTCTGGATTGTCAATACTTATATGATTTAAAAAAAAAAAATTGATAGAAGAACATACATTTGAGAAGCTTCAAGAAAAGTTGGTGAATACAATTATGATTTTTTTATGATAAGCTAGCTTCTAGGAAGCATGATGTCATTGGTTTGTCTTTTGACATTGTTCAATCATTGGTTCATATGATGAGGTGATATATTAGTATCATTGATAAATATGAACTGAGGATCATGGGACTTGATTCACTGTACAATTGGTTCAAGTGAAATCATTTCTATTCAAGACTAGAAACACAGGTTCTTTCAAAAATTCATTTGACTAAATATTGTCATTGATCATTTAAGAGAAATGAGTGATGATAATTCATTTTAGGAGTGGTGGTATGCATTTATTGTTAATTTGAGTTGTGAATAAAGGACTTAAACTGTGGATGTTTTAATTCTACAAATTTACATTGTTAACACTTAAAACTCCAAGTATTAGAATGCCAAAGCGGCCATAGGGTGATGATAGGGTTTTGAACGTGATTCATATTCATTAACAGATCTAAGGGAACATTTAGCTACTACAATATTTGATCATGCAATTTATCCCTTTGTCCTTTCTTTGGATTCAAATTACATGTCTAATGTTGTGATGGTTGGAGGGAATCATGTTGCATATTACAAGAGTTGTCAGTGTTTTGGAAACTTTTGGGAGACTTTCAGTAACATGTTTGGACAGTTCAAGGTCCCACTCTACCTATAAAATGGGTATGATACTTTGTATAAATACCCCTCTGATGTACATCACCATATTTCCAAAAAGGAGCATTCGATTTCATCAATTTGACATGTTTGGAAATAGAAAATGGAATTAGAAAATCAGATATACCCTTTAAAAAAAAATCTTGTCACAACGTGTTATCAAAACCTTCTCTTTAAAAGTAAGATCTCTTTTGTTGTCATTTTTTTTTTAAACTCGTATTGGTGAGTTGTCATGTATTTAAGATAATGTATCCACATACATAAAAATACATGAATGGTCCATGTTCATAACAAAAGTGAGTAAAAATGAGGCTTGAATGCATCTTATATTGCTCAATACTTTTGATCCAGTTAGATTAGTATTCCAGTAAATGTTTGCCTCATACTGATGTGACATCATTATTTGTACCTGAGTTATTTTAGAATGAGGAGAGTTATTTATGAGTTAGCATAGGTATTTTCAATTTTGACAAGTTTATTTCAAAGTTTGTTGAATTTTTCTAAGTTGGTGCTCTAAAATTGTAATTTGGGTATAAGTTTTCTTAGATTATAAAAATGCATGCTAAACATTATTGATAATCACTCAATTGGGTGCAAACTTAATGTATTTATATTTTTGGGGAAGTTTCGTATGGTATCAAAGACATGTTACAACTCTCAGGGCTGTATGGGTTCAGGAGAATCAAATGACAGGAAAAAAATATGAATATTCAAAATGACAATTATGGAACATCTTAACAAAATTGACAGAAAAACAGTAAAACTAGAAGAGGTTGTATGGAAGTGAGTTTTGTTAATATATTTGCATATTGTTTTGGGTACAAGATAAGATAATTGTAATAATGTCAGACAAATTACCACAAATAGGTCAATGGGACTGCTAACTAAAACAATGTGGGATACAATGTAACAGTGCAAAGGTTGCTCCTATAATGGCAAGGTATTAAAATACTTACATAATGAAACAAAGCTTAATTGCATTTATTCTAGTCACCTACTTGTTAATATTTTAGATGTTGTTGTTTCTTGAATTGTTTTGTGTCTAAATAGAATCGGACTTTAGCTCCTACTGGAAAATGTTGTCAAATTCTATGCTTGTTTTGGATGACCTTATATTTTATCTGTGCATGAAGAATAATTTCCTTGACTTTAGCATTGAGTAATGTGATATGTTTGACAAGAATAAGTGGTTTTTTCTTGTTCCTTTTTCTCCTATGATGTGGAAGGAGTTGGTAGAGTGATCGAAAACTCATATCTTGCAAGTGACTGAAAACCATAACAGACTTTGAATGATGAGTAACTAGTGCAGATATATAATGCCCTTATAAGTGTGTTGGATTGCATGGTATTGCACATCCTAGTTCTTATTAGATTAATGAAAGATGGGAAGGGCATGTTCAAGTTTGTTTACCACTTCACTTTGTCCATCTATCTAGGGATGGGGANATATATATATATATATATATATATATATATATATATATATATATATCCTACAACCAACCACTAGTACATATTGGAAAAATTCCAACGTTCTATTTGCGACGTTATGGACAAAATTGACCATATTGTTCGATAACATCGCAAGTGAGACGTAATACAAATAGATGTCACTATTGTGAAGAATACGTCGCTATTGCGATGCCATTGGATTGTCATATCTCTTGCGAAGTTGGTAAAATAGTCGTCGCAGTTGTGAAGTTATGGAAACTAGGTTTCCCCCCTCCAATAGTCACCTAGTATTTGACCAAGTCAAATTTGATTTGGTCAACTATCGTCAGAATTGTGACGTTATAAAATCTATAAATATGTTGCATTTTACGGATGTTGTGACAAGTTTTCTATAATAACAACACTTCAAAAAAGGTTTAAGTGGGTCTTCTTGGCGAACAAAAAACAAGTATTTTTTTTTTTCAGTATATGTCTGTGGGGAAGAATGTCATAAAACATTAGAGCTGGGAAAATAATTATAGAGGGTGAAAAGGGTGACGACAAATGTTATTTCCCTTGCAAAGTTTTTTGTACTAGACGTCCCGAAAGAGTTTTAATAGCAATAGCTAAAAAACATTGTATAAAATATGGGCACATGGACAGGGGATCAAATGAATATCATCCCATGGTAATTAGCTATATATACATTCATTATCTATTTTAATATTTATTGTATTCTCAAACTTTTATATTGTTTTATACATGCACTAATTTTTCATGATTGTTTGTAATTATAAATTTAGATTTTCCCCCTAACTTTATGCACAAAGCACCAAGTAGTAGCAAAAATTTTGTTGTAGTACAAGATGAAGAACTTGAAGTAGATAATGAAGATCAAGTTAATGATCCCATGGAAGTAGATGAAAATAATAACAAAGTTCAAGATGATGGGACAAATCAAATGATTCAAGACTTATTCGGTCATCCAGATGAGGATCATGAGGACAATAGTGATGGTATTTATGATGAACCTTTGATTGAAAAGGAAAATAAATGACTTTATAAAGGGTCAAGAGAAAATCTTATCTCCACTACATTGTTGTTGGTGAACTTGAAAGTTATGAATCATTTGTCAAACACTTGTATGAAACAGATCCTAAGGTATGTAATATGTTTCTTCACATCTACATAAATTTTGACTTTTTCCTCATTTTTTTTAGTGTTAATTAATGTGTAAAATAAAAATGCAATATTTACAATTACTATTATTTACGTTAACTATTTATTTTTTATGTTTTATATTGCTAGGTGAATTTATGTTACCCTCATCAAATATTTTACCTCGCACATATCGAGATTTACATGTCATTATGAAAGACACTGGAATGGAGTATCAACGTATAAATGCATGTCTCGATGATCATATTATATATTATGGACAACATGTGTCGAAAAAAAAATGTCTGGTATGTGGTATCAGTAGATATCGAACCGATCAAGTAAAAAAAATGGTCCCTCGAAAGGTTCTCCATCATATTCCCATAATTTCACGTTTGCAGCGATTGTTCAGGTGCCAAAGCATAGCACAGTTTATGGATTACCATGCACAAAAGATAATTGAAGATGAAGTTCTTCGAATGCCTGCAAATGGTTATGCATTTAAGGAAATTGCTGCAAAATGGCCATAATTTACAGAGGAACCTCGTAATGTTAGGCTTTCATTGCCAACTAACGGTGTTAATCCATTTGGAGGGCTTTGGTTTGTTTACTCAGTGTGGCCTATTTTTGTTATCAACAATAAAATTCCTCCTTGGATGTCAATAAAAAGGGAGCACATAATGTTGACAACGATTATTCCACGTATTTGTTTACATTAATTTTTCAAATTAAAATTTTTCATTTTTCTCTTTTTTTGCATAACATTCGATATATAGATTTGGAAAGCAAGTCTTAAATATTGGTCATTCGACCATTATAAAAGGAGATATTATGCGTATATGTTAAAAAAATATACACATTCCAAGCTAAAATTGATACACTTGGACCAAAGATGGGCATTTTTCTTAATTTGAGGCTTAAAAAAATGGTTCATGTGACATTGCTAAAACAATCTCTAATCATCCATGCTACAAGCTAATGTAGTCCATTAAGTCATAATATCAACCCAATTAATCTTTCTAATGTCCTTCAGCCTCCAATAGATCTTCCACCTAACTTTGGAATCAATTTTTATTTAGGARAAGGCCAAAATAAAGAGTTTTGCAAGAGGTTATTTAGGGGTTTCTAAGCACGAGCAAAGGGAAGCTTTGGAGAAGTATTTTTGCTACAAAACAAGAAGTAACATCCTTGCAAGATATTCATATTGAGAGAGGTCAAATCCTAGTTATTTCAATATGGTATCTTCCTTTGTATCTTTGCTAGCAGCCATTGCCACATTTGAATAAAAGGTATTAAATCTAATTATAATTTTCAAGAACTTAAAGTTAGTCTTATCTATAGATTCTCCCAATTATAATTTACAAACGTTTAGTTTTTATATGTGTAAATTTTTAAGCCCATACAAACCACAATCACACTTCAAAACCTATTGTTGTTGAGCATTCCAACAACACCAAACACCTCATATGTTTTGACCAAACTAAAATATTAGGCGACATTGAACACTATTTGACTAGGATAATTAGAGAAGCTATTGAAATTGAGAAGTTATTTTCCTTTTACATTTTTAATCCCTATTTAACCTTCCTCACCCTTTTTCCTTCATTCAAATTTATTCATCTGTACCCTCTTTTTTTTGTTCTCCTATTGATTCCTCTATGGTTTGTTGGTTTCTTTCCTCACTTGATGCCATTTCCTTGTTTATTTTCTCTCCCTTCCCCTTTTTCCTTTACTTATATTTGTGGACAAAATTGAACATTTTTTTATCGTTAACTTTCTTTATTTTTACTTTACTTATTCTGCATTGATCCCTTTGAATTAAAATTATTATTAACCATTTCTAACCTTATTTTTAGTATTATAATTATTGTCTTACTATTATTTTTAGCTCTTAAGATTGTACCTAGAAAGTGTAGAGGTATGCAACATGTATGAGTCCAATGACTTGCTAGCACATAATCAAAATCAATCGAAATCAAAACATTGCTAATTATTCCTATTTCATTTTAAAACTAATGGCCAAATACAAACTTGATTAGCATTCCTTCAACAAAAATCCATTCAATGCTTTCATAAACTTCATAAAATTTAATCTTGATAAACAAGGTATGTTGAGTGGTTTCTTGAGCATAGTCCATTCTCTAAATTGAATATTGTCATGAATACATCTTTTGATACATTCGTAATTATGTATCTTCAACTGTTATTAGAATGATTATATTAAAATAAAAAAGATTTAGCAATAATTTAATAAGATGTCATAGAAAAAAAAGATGTCACCTACTAAAATTGAAAGGACCCCTATTGTCTTAGGAATGCTTTAAAGAAAAATTGTTAATAAATTCTAAAATGGTCCTTGTCAATAATCCCCATGACCACACTTTTTGTAAAATTCCTTCTTGGTGTACAAAACCTCCTAACGGCGCCCATATTTGAAGCAGAAGCCAAATATCCCCTCTAAATGGCTTGTTTTGTGATTCAAGGACTCATTCATGTATCACGAGCCTTAAAAGATTCATTTAGGTACTAATACCCTTTATTTTCTCCCATGACCATGGTTAAGGTCTTAAGATCCATCCCTTATGCCCAAAACTTTCTAAGGATTCTAATATATCATTCATAGGATAAAGATTCTATCTAGAGGTTTTATGTGATGGTTTGAGGTGTCATTAATGAATTATGATCCTAGAAGATTAGCTTAGGTACTATGGTCCTTATTTTCCTATGTAAACTATATCAAGTCCATGAGACCCATTCCATGTACACAAAATCTCTCAATAATGTCCATATCCCAGATTGAGGCCAATGATTTTGGTTTGTGTGGTGGTTTAAGGCCTAGTTCAGGGATCAATGCCCTATAAGCTTCATTTTGGGTTGATAGCCCAAGACCCAACCCTTATGTGCAAAGACCCATCCATGATGAAGAATATCCCTCAACCTCATAGGGAGGAGAAATAGATGCATGGGTGATCAAGAATTGGATCCATGAGCTTGGTGGGGCTCAAAAAGGCCTAAAATTCAAAGTTTTCATAATGGCTTCAAAACAGATGTATGTGTAGACCTCGTCGATACGAACCCAACGCAACTTGAAAAGGCTCAAACAAATGTTGTATGATCAAGTTATCACGGTCTGTTCGTTGAGTCAAACAAGCAAAAATGTTGATTGTACAGTCTGTACAGTTCTGTGTGGCAGCTGACTATACAGACCGTACAACTGATTTGGTAGGGTACAGTTGGCAATGACATGGACAAACAGGTGGATGATTCAGGGAGTGACACGTGTCACCCTTGTAGTGGTGACATGTGGCACATATGTATGGATGATGTGGAACATCCATACAATCTGTATGACATGTGTCATTGATGTGGCAGGTACAATGGATGGTGACAGGGTAGACAGCTGGACTAGTGAGCATTTGACATGTGGCATCAAATTAGGCGAATGAGAAGGTGCCACATGGCCCAAATGTGGGCTGCCACATGGCACCCATTGATTTGTTAAAGTTTCATTGCAAAAAGTGTTTGGAGTGCGATGGATTTGAACACGTGACCTTTGTCCGGGCTAGTGACTTGGAAAGGTCGGGCTAGCCAACCCACCCTCGATGGCCCTTGAAATGTAATGTGGTAAAGTTTTATTTAAACTTAAACTATGGTATAGCCGGTGGAAATAAGGGTTGGGGCCTAGCCCCATCTCCCGGTCGCAACATCACATATGCATGTTTTTATCATCCTCACTCCTTTGTAATCCATTGGCGCGAATACAAAGAGACTAGCCCCTGGTTTCGGGCTACTCCTTTTACCACTCTACATGACCCAGACTGTAGTTACGTTTTGGCGCGAAGGTAGGGGTTAGCCCCAGTCAGTCGAGCTAGCCCGCAGACAAGGGGCTAACAGAACAAGGCTATACTAGTATATATGGCATGTGGAGCTCCAAGTTTTGGACATATGGTAGTCAATGCGACCACGAGGCCGAGATTGGGAGGGGCTAGCGCACCAACAACCTAGTTTGAGGCCACATAGATACCATCCATACAACGAAGAGCCGAGAAAAAATGGGTTGCGCCAATATTTGACATAAAGTGGGTTTTTTACATTATAATAGTGATTTTATTGGTATTATTCAATAGTTTTTGGAGATTTTGGTCATTTTTGGGGGATATTGGGCCCTTTTTTAGGCCAGATCTTGGGGGGAAGTTGGGATATGGTTACCAACTTTAGATATATATAAACAAGGGATTCTTGAATCTATGGGAGGAGGTTCAGAGTAGGTTTATGCTGAATATTTTCCAAGCCAAATCCATTTTTATGCAGGGAATTTGTCAAGGAGAGCACCTTTGCGGGCCATTTCTAGGAGCTCTTGTCATCCGATTTGAGTGGCGTTTCTTCTGTTGGGTTCTAGAGATATGGTAGAATAAGACCAGATCAGTTTGTAACCTTTTTGGAACTGTTTTGATGTACTTTTAAAGATTTTAATAGAAATAAGAAAGCCTCACCCACTGAGACAAAGGCCCAGAGGTGTAGGCGAGATTGTCGAACTCCGTTATCACTTTGGTGTTTTATGGTTTGTTGTTCTCATGATTATGTTTAGATCTATACATTGCTTAATGGATATCATTTTTACTTTATAATTCTTCCTCTTTTGTTTAGTTTTCTAAATGGTTAATTAGCACATGCATTATAACTCAACCATTGTCATTTAAAAGATCTTTTTAGATCAAGTGGTATCAGAGCTAGTTGACGTTTGGATTTGAGTTTTCATATTAACCAATGAAAAGAGACATCGTGGTGAAGGCAAACTTGTTGAAGAGAATCCATTGATTGGATTGAGAAAGATAACTTCTCAAAGCGAGAATATGGCTTCGGAAGAGGGACTTTCTCGGGATGAGAAAGAGTTTCGAAAAACTTTCTTCGCCATGTCGGAGATGATGAAGGTTTTGTAAGAGGATTACTTGGAATGGAAGAGACCAAATATGGGTTAATCTTCAAAGGGAAAAAGTGAAGAAGGAGAGGATCCTCCTCAAATTCCTCCTTCACCTCCATCTTCACCTCATTATTCTCCTTCCTCTTCAAGTTCAAGTTCTAAATTCACTGTAAAGAAACATGTCCATAAAAATAAGAATGAAATGCCTTTATTAAAACTTGATGTGAAATTCGAATTACCCATGTATGACGATGAAGTTAATGTAGAGAGACTTGACAATTGGGTCAGACAGATGGAGGTTTATTGCAGTGTGAAACAAATCAAGGATGAGGCAAATCAGATCAAGTTGGCATCACTTAGACTTGCAGGCACAACACTCATCTAGTGGCAAAGAAAGTTGCAAAATGGCACGCAACAAGTGGGTAATGTATTTACATCATGGAAAAGTTTTATTTATGCACTTAGAAAGCAATTTTATCATTTGGGTTATAAAAAAAAGCGTTAATTGAATGACAATATTTTAAACTAAGAAAAGAACAAACAATGCAAGAATACACAGATGGCTTTCATAAAATGGCATTGATGTTAGATATTACTTTACATACCCAAGAAACTCTTATGAAGTATATAGGAGGTTTGCCTGCACATATTCAAAATACTGTGTTCATGTTTGGACCTACTAATATTGATGAGGTTTATGTTCAAGCTACATACATTGAAGCAGGGAAAACGGGGGTTGGTGTAACAGGGGAATCGTCTTCAAGGATAGAGAACAAAAGGAAGTGGAATGGTAAAAAGGAAAATTTAGTGGCAAGAAAGGAATCAAATCCCTCTTTCAAGCATTGCAAGAAAGAGGGGCATGATGAGGACCGTTGTTGGTAATTTCATCCCAAGAAGAAACCAAAGTGGTTCAAAGAGAAGAAAGGGAGGAAAATGGTTGCAACAACAACACAACCCACAAACTTGGGATCAGATTTAGGTGATGAATTTAAAGTCTCATTGGTTGGTATGACAGGTAAAATTGGTGAAGGATTTGATTTTAGAAGTAAATTGTTTCACATAAGGGTCATCATGAGGCACACTAAGGTTGACACTTTGATAAATAGTGGATCTCAATCTAACTTAATTTCAAAGGAATTAGTTAAACAGTTGGGATTAAAAACACAGATACATCATAAGCCTTACACACTTAAATGGATAAGCAACAATCATCAATTGCACATAACAAAGTAGTGCACATTAAAATTTGCAATTTCATCTAAGTTTGTGGAATAGGTAACATGTGATGTGGTGCCACTAAGTGAATGTGGAATGGTCTTAGGCAGTCCATACTTGTATGATCGTAAAGCAATCTTCCACAAGAACCAACATCAATATCATTTAACCAAAGAAGGTCAAGAATATGTGGTTCATGCTCATCATTTAAAGGAAAATAAATCTCTTCAAACTATGGAACAATTAATAAATGATGCTCATGCAAGAAACAAACCTATAATTGTTTCAAATCAAGTAATCAACATTAAGCAAGAACAAGAGATGATTGTAGAATGGAAAATCAATCACACTTTGCTTCAAGATAAGCTAATGTCGTGAAAATATTACAAACATATAAGCTCATTTGCAGTCATATTTTTTATTCTATAATTAGTAATGTTATCTACATGGATGATAGTGGCTTGAGTAAGATGTGACAGAGTACAAATGGCTAACAATATGCTGTCAGTTATCATGATTGTTTTACAGTTGACGTTGATGAGACAGGTGCATAGGACAAAGTTTAAAGATAGAGAACAAGTCGGGTGTCCTATCCCGAACTTGATGACTAGTCAGTAACATTTTGGGGACCAAAAGGTATTTAATGGGCAGGTGTGATCCAGAATTGGATCCAGGAGCTTGATGGGGCTCAAAAAGGCCTACAAATCAAAGTTTTTGGAATGGTTTCAAAATGGATGTCTGCGTAGGCCTCATTGATATGAACCCTATGCAACTTGAACGGGCGTCGTATTCTCAAGTTATTGTGGTATTTGCGTTGGGTCAAATAGGAAAAAATGTTGACTGTACAATCCATATAGTGCCACATGGCAGCCAACTGTACAGGTCATACGATTGTATAGCTAACGTGGCATGGTACAATTGGTGTTGATGTGAACAGACAGGTGGACGAGTCAGGGAGTGACACATGTCACCCTTGCAGTGGTGACACATGGAACATCTGTACAGATGACATGGCACATCTATACAATCCATACGACACGTGGTGCGAACGTGGCAGGTATAGTGGTCGGTGACAGGGAAGACAACTAGACCAATGAGAATTTGACATGTGCCATCGAATTAGGCGAATGATAAGGTGCCACGTGGCCCAGACATGGTCTGCCACATGGAACCCATTGATTGGTTAAAGTTTCATTGAAAAAATTGTTTGGAGCATGGTGGATTTGAACCCATGACCTATGTCCGAGATAGTGACTTGGCAGGGTCGGGCTAGCTAGCCCGCCCTCAAAGGTTCTTTAAATGTAATGTGGTAAAGTTTTATTTAAAAACTATGGTATAGTCGGTGGAAATAAAGGTTGGGGCCTAGCCCCAGCCCCTGGTCACAACATCACATATGCATGTTTTTATTAGCCCCACTCCTTTGTAATCCGTTGGTGTGAATATGAAGAGACTAGCCCTCAATTTTGGGCTACTCCTTTTACCACTTCACATGACATGGACTACAGTTACATTTTGGCACGAAGGTAGGGGCTAGCTCCGATCGGTCAGGCTAGCCTGTCGACCAGGGGCTAACAAAACAGGGCTATACCCGTATATATGGTGCGTGGAGCTTCAAGTTTTGGACATATGGCAGTCAATGCAACCAGGGGGGTGAGATCGGGAGGGGCTAGAGCACCAACAGCCTAGTCCGAGGGCACATGGAGACCCTGCATACAACCAAGAGATGAGAAAAAAGGGGTTGCACCAATATTTGACATAAAGTGGGTTTTTTACATTATAATAGTGATTTTATTGGTATTATTCAACAATTTTTGGAGATTTTGGTCATTTTTGGGGGATATTGGGACCTTTTTTAGGCCAGGTCTTGGGGGGAAGTTGGGAGATGGTTACCAACTTCAGATCTATATAAACCAGGGATTTTCGAAGCCATGGGATGAGGTTCATAACAGGTTTATGCTAAATATTTTCCAAGCCAAAGCCATTTTTATGCAGGGAAATTGTTGAGGAGAGAACCTTTGCAGGATATTTCTTGGAGCTCTGATCATCCGATTTGAGTGTCATTTCTTTTGTTGGGTTCTATAGATATGGTAGAACAAAACCAGATCAGTTTGTAACCTTTTTGGCACTGCTATGATGTACTTTTAAATCTTCGAACAGAAATAAGAAAGCCTCACCCACTGAGACAAAGGCCTGGAGACGTAGGCGAAATTGTCGAATTTTGTTATAACTTTGGTGTTTTATGGTTTGTTATTCTCATGATTATGTTCATATATGTACATTGCTTAATGGTTTTCATGTTTACTTTATAATTCTTCCTCTTTCGTTCAACTTCCTAAATGATTAATTAACACATGCATAATAACTCAACCATTGTCGCTTAAAATATATTTTCAGATCAATGGGGCCTCTCATATTTAAGGTATTCACCAAGATATTCCATGGGAGAAAGCAATGTTTCTTCAACAATTCTTTCTTAATGTGCTTGATCACACAAATTAGTGAACCATGGGGGACATTCCATTTTTTTTAAATCCTTACCTTAAAACCCCTATAATACCCATATCCATTGAACTCTATAATTTGAAACACAACCCCTATAAACACTATTATTCTAATCCCTAACTTATAAAACCATTAATGCATAACCTCTATAAACACTAGTATTCTAGTCTCTAACCACTAAAATTCTAAATTGCAATGAACTCTAAAATACTATGAACCATAACCCTATGACCTATCATCCCTGACATATAATAACCTTGACTCATACAATCCCTAATCCATGTAAATCCTATAATCCTAAATTCATGTACATGTACTCTCTATAATTCATATCTCTCTATCCTCATAACTTCTTATCAACATCGTCCTTTAATTACTATCACAACTAACCCTTTATTCTTACAATTTCTACTAAACCCTTGGTTGTAATAACCCTTAACCTCAAAAATATATAATGCAAAATTTGTAACTGTAATAATTCCTACAACCTATAAACCCCCCTAAGGAATATAACATTTAACATGTATAATTCCTAACCATTATAGCCACTTACCCTAAAACCACTAATAACTACAATTCCCAAGACATATATCCCTTAGAAAATCTAACCTATAACATATAACACCAAACCCTTGACCCTCATAACCCCTTATACCTAACCCCTATAACGCTTAACAAATTAAATAACCCATTTAAATCTTATGTTATAACTCCTAATACCTTAAAAATTTAACTTGTATCACTCCTAACCTATAACACTTATATAAATCCCTTATGACCCCTAATCATCATCTCTTATAACCTCTAAACCATCTAATCCTTAACCTCAATGATAATCCCTAACCCATATAATTCCTAAACCCCAACCTACATATAATTTATATTAATTTTAATTATATAATTTATATTAATTATATTTATATTATATTTTGTTATAATTAATATAATATATATTATATTGTTTAATATGAAATAAAAAAAATATAAAAAAACTTGAATGAAACCAAACCTGCGCCTAGCTTACAATGCGTGCGATAGAGCCGCATGATACCCTATATAGCCCACAATGCAAGCATAAGCAGAGACCCTAGTGACATTGGATACACTAGAGGACAGTGTGAGAAATAGAGGATACACTAGCTAACCTACAATGTGATTGACAAATCCATATACACTAGCTATTCCATAGTGTGAGTGTAAGAGGAGTGTTGGAAGATTGGTTGTTGTCATTGATGTCAACCCTAGTCATGGGTTTTGGACCACAAGATTGATGAAGTTATTTGGACATGAAGGAAAATGAACATGAAGATACAACACCCATGTATGGATAGTATACATCATGTTGTTTNNNGTGGTATGTGGCACGTCACGTGGATCCTCATGGTTGAGGAGAAATGAATTTTTGAAGATGACAAAGTGAATTGTACATGTAGGCCCTGAAGATAATTAAAGAAAAGAATTACAAAATAAGAAAGTATCAGGTCGGCCCTAATGTTAAAAGGAAGTGACATA
>ML797051.1:209058-224954 GCA_009831015.1 Picea engelmannii
TTCTCTTATCTTCCCATTCCCATTACATTTGGATTTTTTGGAGTGAAAAGAAATCATTACATAATTTTCCTTCCTACTATGGTGCTCTTCAAGAAGGTGAGAAACTCTAAATATTTGGGGCTGAAGGGATTCCCCCCTGAAAATTTGGTCTAGAAGATGGCCAACTATAGGTGAACTTGTTCATTGACCACAAACCTATGATGAGGGTTAAGGGGAACTAGTTGACCGAGAAGAAGATGAAATCCTTCTCCCTATACTTACCCTTTTGGAAACATGAATAGCTATTGAACTCTGAATGTCTATTTATTTCATGCAACAAGGTTTTGACTTGGCTATTCATTTTGATTTGGACAAACGTTAGATTGAAATTTGTATTACGATCATCTCTCAATATGTGTCCTTTCTCTAGTGATAGTTTCTCTACTACTTGTGAAAATAAGTAAATTCCCTCACTGGATCGACTCTATTGAATCCTGGCAGTTCCTCCTAGAAGAAATAAAAAGATGAAGGAGTGTATTGATCCCATTGTTGCATATAATACATCGTGTGTTCTATCCATCTCTTTTCCAAACAATGAAATTTTCCTTGTTCTCTGCTTCCTTTTATAATATTTTTGGTGATCGATGTTGAGGTATGATTATGAGGCAAGGGTGTTGTCAACATTGTCTTGATTTTCTCTTTTTGGTTTGAATAGACGTCGTCATTATTAATTACCCAAGGTCTGTATCATCTCACATGATTTGTTGATCTGTGGTTCCTTTATTCCCTATCATCTTTCCCATGTCATTCATAATACTCATATCATGTATGATTCATGTGACAATGTATATGGTCATCATTTATTTAAGTCTTGACTATGACAATCATCATATTCCTTCTTGGATACTCACTTCACTAGTATTTCAATACCTAAAAAGCCAAATATGTTATTAGGTTTCATACAATAGTAACTAATTCAATCTAAATATGTCCTTTTCTTATCTAAGGTTTCATGTATTGTATTGTACTTCTTTTATTCCGCAGTGATATTATATGTGTGAGAGGTCAAGTTGGGTGATATGTGTATAGGAGTAGTCTTGTCACTTATCATTGGTAGGTGGGATGGCAACGTATATATGTGTGAGGAGGTTTGCGGGAATGAGAGTAGGTTTGTGGGGATTGATTTGGCATTTGATGAATAGTGAACCATGGGTTATGCGTGGGGAATCCATTTAGAAAATTCATGGGCTACAAGGTTTGGGCATCACATGATTTGATGCATTAATGTTTAGGCCAGGAAAAACCCACAAAAGGTTGATCATGGAGATTCTTCCAAAATAGACTAGGAATACAGTCCATGGGTTCATGGGTGAGTCTTCCAAAATATATTCTTTGAAGGTTTTGCTTGCGGTGCGATCTCGAGAAGATTTTTCAGTGTTTCTAGGTTGTCAATTCACGATGCGAGGGTGGAATATATTTTTAGGGAATTTTCAGTTTTGTAATAAATGAGTCTACATAGGTAATTAGTGCAAAGGGTGGGGTCCACAAGAAAATTCATGTGACATACGGGTTCACAGGTCTTTGTAATATTATGGCTTAGGATTATTCGGAGCTTGCATAAGGGGGGGCCCTCGCATGATGTAACAATAATGCTCATGGATTTGCAAGTCATGGTAATGGGTATATGTAGGCAATAAAGTGTTTTGTGAGTGGTCGCATCTCCATAGGTGTGAGCCAATGAAAACAATTCAAAATGGTATCCCTGTTGATGGTCCCTATAAGTCCGCGGAAGGACTTGAATATTGTTAGTTTGTATAATTACATCCATTCACATGTGATCTTGATAATCTTCGATCCGCAATATTTGCTCTTTTTCCTCCTGTTAATGATGTTTATTCTTTTTTTTCAATCAAATGAGTCATGTTACTTAGAAAGAAAAAGGAGTCTACTCATACTGCACAAATAGAGGAAAGCATGAGCACATATTTTATACAAATTTTCCCATTTGATTTCTATATATTTTCCTATGAGCAAGGTGTTTTGTAATATTGTAAAAGCTAATCATAAAGTTAATCTTTATATCAACTTGTTAGAGGTTGTTGGTCATGTAGATGTACGTTGAATTGGTTGTAGGGTTGTTCTTGTGTAAGAAAGAGAGAATGATGATGATTGTGTCTTCGATGTAGACCAAGGTTAGTCATGTAACCCTTTATTTTGAATGAATAAGACAACAAGAGAGCAAGATGCTCAAGGAATGTTGGTTTTCTCGTTTGGTTTTCCAGGGTAAAATCTGTGTATTGTGTAATTGTTTTTTCATTTAATTTATTCTTTAAATATATCTTCTTCTATTCTATTAGGTTTAGTGTGGAAGTATATTTTCTAACATTTTTCAGGAAAACCTAGATCTTCTTTATGAAGACCAAGGATGAGGTCTCATGAATAATATCAAGTCTTGAGGTTGGATAATGAGGTAGATTACACCTCCAATGACTTCATGGATTTCTAAAAGGAGGCAGGGATCAAGAGGGATTTGATAGTTTCATAAAACCCTTATAAGAATGGGGTTTCGAAGAGAAAGAATTGGTCCATCATCGGTTATGTCAGGGATATGATACATGGCCATGATTCTCCTATGTTTCTTTGGAAAGAGGCATGTAACATGGAAGTATATGTGCAGAATAGGAGTCCTCACACAATATTAGGGGACAATAATCCCTAGGAACAATTCACGAGAGTGAAGCTATAGATAGGACATTTGAGGTTCTTTGGTTGTCCAGTATAAATCCATGTTTCTGTGGATAAGAGGACGAAGTTGGATCCTTAAAGAAATAAGGGCATATTTGTGGGGTACAATGAGACCTCAAAGGATTACATGATCTTCATAACAGTGTAGAGGAATACATTTGTGAGTAGATATATTAAGTTTGAGGAGAACTTAGCATCTAGGAAGTCTCATGATTTACCACAAGTGGAAGAGGATGAAGAGCGGGAGGCTCCAAAGGGAGAGAATCATTAAGAGGCTTGAAATTCAAGGATTCAACCTTTAGGTGGGGAGGAGGATTTCTCCTCTTCCAACTCTATCAGGAGACCCGGTTGTTTTGAGCAGACATTAAAGGATACTCAGGAGCATTTTGAGGCTCCTAGGAGCACAGTCAGGGAGAGAAGGCTTCCAAAGAAGTTTCCAAAACTCATGGAATTGAGGAGTAACATCATTGAAGAACCAATAGAACATCAGTTTTATCAAGATGCTATGCTACAGGATGATGTGTAGGATATTTTATCAGGATCAGAGGGACAACCAATTGCAGGTGGCTCTTCCAGAAGTACCTTCCTCACTAAGAGGGAGTTTTGATGTTTGTAGCATCGAACAAGTACTTTTGCACATGTCTAAGTTTCTATATGCATGGAAGTGGTCCAAAGGACCTTTCAGAAACTTTGGAATTTCACTTTAATTAAATGAATTAATGAAGTGAATGTCTTTTTATAATTAAAGTGAGTTTAATTTAATGAAATGCTAAAGTTATTAGAATTAGTGAATTAAATCAATCTTTTCCATTTAACTCTAGTGAGGTGAGATCTAATATTAACCGTTGATCACTTTAAATATTAGGGTTAGGGTTCAACTCAATATTATAAAAGACATCAAAGGTGAAAGGAGAAGATACATCTTAGATACATCTATTGGAGTCAGTGACTCATAGAGAGAGAGAGAGAGAGAGAGAGAGAAAAGAAGGAAATTTTTCAAGGAGATCTCAACAAGGGTGAAGAAGGAATTTCATCTAGAGATAAACTCAATCCAAAGGAGAAGGAAGTAGCAGAAAACATATATGGGCAGAAGATAAGTAGAAGGTATACTCACAGATTGGGCAATACATACCTAAAGCAACATTGTACACAGTAGTCATTAGTCCAAGGTGCATACATACATGTCAGACAGGTGTAGTTGGGTGCTTACATACGCGCTTGAAAAGTGTACAAGGGTGTGTACATAAGCATCAAACCAATAGTCAATGGAAAGTACATATGCATAGTGCAGTGGACTCAGGTGTGTACATATGCGTTGAACAAATTGTACATCCTACGTACAGATCGTATAGGACGTGGTTACAAGGTCGTGCAGTAGGGGAAAAGTTGTTGTATTTTTCTATTTATATTCTCAGTGGGAATATTTCTCAGTTTGGGAGCCCTTGTAAGCTTGGAATCATTATTTAATAAAAAGTTGATTTGAAGGGAATAATTAATGTGTTGTGTGAAGTTTGGTTTCCATTTGCTTCCATTGTTTTATTTACAACTAGTATATTTTATTTGTGTGTGTGGTAATTTATTTATCGGCAAGGAAATACACAAGGTAGTAATTTATCTAGGTGTTGGAAATTTAGAGTTTTCAACGATCTTCTATCATAATACATGCACCCATATTTCTACTAATTTGGTCATTTTTCTTTGCTTGTTCTTTTTAAGTATTTTTTTTTAATGGATTTTATATACATGATAAGACTAGGGCACAACTTTTGTTTATATGTATAAGGGGATTATTTGTTGAGAAGTGTTTTTGGGATGTATAATTGATCTCATGTATGATCTGAGATGGTGGCTGAGATTCATTCAGATACTGCTAACTATATGAACGCTATTTTTTAGTTATGTTGGAAATTTTCAGGATGTTAAGGAGCATACTTTGTCCTTCACTGGTTTTTATGAGTGCTGAAAGGCATCTAACATATGTAATTTTGTACTTTTTGAATAAAATTACTAGTTTTTTTGTGGAAAAAAATAAACTATAAACCACTAATAAAAATATATAATAATAATAATATTTTATCAGTTTTATTAGTAATAATTAACTACTAAAAAACTGAGTATAAATAATTAATTTTAGAAAAAAAACTACCAAAAATATTTTATTACAACTTTTAGTTCGAAAGACTAAATTTACAACTCAAGAAAAGATCAATTAAGGATAAAATATCACCCAAGGGGTTATCTCAATTGCATGTCAGGAACGTTGTTGGGTATTTTTATGGATCTATGATAAGAGGTGCCCCATTCAAATCCCCACGAGTTAGGTGCACTAGTATATTCTAACAGGTTTACTAGGGATGTCATCCATAGATGTGAAGAAGCATCTATTGGGTTTCCCCATGAAGTTTTCCTTGGGAAAAAAATTATCCTAGTGGGCTAGCTCTAGATATTGAGTGCTTTAAAATTCACGCAAAAGATCCCAGGGTCAATCCCCTAGGATAATTGTCTCTATTTCACGCCTCACTCAATGTTCCTATCAATGTATGTTTCATAATTAGTGATGATGGGTTTACATTGGGTAACATCCACTAAATGTAGGGAAATGCTCAAGGGTTTCCTTGCAAGGATTTCCTTCAAAACAAATTAAGTAATAAATAAATAAAAAGTCAATATATGTGTTTAAATGATTATTCATTTATCATTTACTCATTAGTTGTCCTATCTTATTTAATCATAAATTTATCCTTGTCAACTAAGAACAACTAATAGCCTTTATTAGTATTTATTTTTAAATAGTCATATATACTTAATAGTCACAAATTATTCAAAATGTATTATTGTGTATACAAAAGAAAAAACTTGGAAAATGAAGTATAAAACATAATCGAGGACTATTTGGTACAAAATTACATCTCAATTTTAAATTTTAGATCCAAAATAAGATCAAACTATTAAACATAAAAAAAAACACAAAAAAACAAGGATTAAATCCAAGCTTGCAAAGAAAAACTTAGGGGACAATGCAAAGTATTATTTACTAATGTTGGATCAAATAGGGTATTCCCACACAAGACGAACATCTTAATCAATCACTCACACAATCATATCAAATATCGTAACCCTTGTTGTAACCCTTGAGATGTTTCTAGCTAGGCAACTATGCCAAGGCATTCATTGAATTAATTGGTTTTTTTTTTATTTATTTTTTTGGTTAATCTGTCTCAGAATAGAACATTTTGTTGCATTTATAGGGCATGTTTTACCAGTCTTAGAATATATGATAGATGGATATTTAGAAGGAAAAGTTTATTTTTTTCAATCACCTTTAAATTTGTCAATATGATGGCAGAGGAAATAAGAACAAACAAAACTGAAATGAAATAGTGTATCTTATGATAAATACTATTGAAATTTTAGATAGAATAAATAATCATTAATTTTGTATCTAAACCAGAATAAATTTGAATATAAATGAACACTTTTTTTATGTTCAAAAAAGGAATAATAACATTCAAGCACAGGTCTTCTTTAATACTTACAGTACATTAAAGAAATATATGACCTTTAAAGATATCTTTGTAGTAACTTATGGTAGTAGTCGTACTAAATAATCAATCCCATGGAAATAGACACATTTAAGAAGAAATTTAAGAATATGGAAATAACATATAAAGAGGATTAAATAGACTGAAACATCAAAATTTGAATCTTCATAAAGTTGATAAATTTTATTAGAAAGATAGTCCTTCAAGCTTAAAAAAAAAAACACTTACATCGAATATTTCATCGGGATTTATAAATTTAGGTCAGAACCAAAAATTGGTTATCTGATCTTATTTCTTAGTATTTAGACTACAAAAATATCTCAGATCCACAAAAATAAGAAACAGATGGAAGATGAGTTGACTATCTTGAACTGCTTTGATGACTCATCCATCTATCAAATGGAGAAAAAGATTCCAAGTGTCACTTGAAGGATATCCATAAGACTTCATCCTTATGTAGGAAATATCAAGATCTATGTACTTTTCATACGTGGGTGAATTTGGGAACAATTATTTGATTAACCATAGTAAATGAAAATCATCCATTAGTAAAATGACAATGACTCGTCCTCTTAATTTATCAGACATCCCTTGAAATTTTGAATCATTTTCTCTAGATATGAACAATTTTTTATTTTATTCTTCAAATGGCAATGATTTCCCTTTGTGAGTCCAAGTTTAAGGTAGTCTCATCATTATCAATTTCTCGAACCTCATGGTGAAAAAATCAACATCTTTCTTCATACCAGTGCATTATCTTTAGTTATCTGCAACAAATTTCTTTTGGTAAAAATTATTTCAACTTCCATGACCATTTTTATCTTGCCTTGAATGCCTTTTCTTTTGAGTATTTCACTGGAATTTTAAATTAGGAACCTAATGACTTGGGTAGCAACCTGAGGTCTTGATCTCAATTCAACAAATTATTTCTTCAAAACCTCATCAATTTCATTAGTTAATTGAATTTCATCATCAATAATCTTGAAGAAATCCCAGAGCTTAGTGACCTCATTTATGACTTCATCCCAGATGACATGTCTAGCCCCTATCAAATATGGTTTTACAGGCAGCTTATCACTCAATTGATCTATTTCCTTTTGCATTTTGGTTTTCAATTTTTTATATTCTGCGATAGATTTATCTTTATCTTTGATTTCTTCTTTTTGATCTGAGATTGTTTTCTTATTTTTTTTCTATTTCCACACCCTTCATATTTACATATGCTAGTGCTTTTGTCAATTCATTTGTTGGATATGTTGATTTGGTTGTTTCTGGAGAAGATGATCCTTATTTTAAGATTTTGATTTGACTCTCATACAATTCGATTTGTTCTCCCATTTGTACCATTTTTGTTAGTAGTTGTTCTTTCTCATCTTGTATAGCTTGTAGTTCAGGAATCTGTACATGTTCAATGCCTCAAATATTTATCTTTCTCTTCAACACTTGGATTTCCATGTATTTGGTATTTATTAATGCTTGTATAGATGCTTCATTTCTTGGATTCGATCCCAATTCTATTATCCACTTTTATAATTCCTCTATCCTTGTATTCCTTGATCTATTGCCCAATTTTTCATTTTTCAGCTGAGTTCTAAGTTTTTCATTCAAGGACTGAAGCTTTTTAATTCCAAGGTTTTATATTAGAGCATCTATCTTTATCATTTCCCCAATTTTTTTGTGCAAATCAAAATTTTCCAATGGGTGTACTGCATTCATCTCAATGGAAACATTTGCCACTTTCTTTTGCTCTTTTTGTTCTATAATAACTATGTTTAGTTTCCATTTTTCATAATCCATAGTTGATATCATCTTGGCTTGAGAGGCATTATGTTCAAAAATCTGAGTAATATTCTTCTTAATCTTTGCACATGTTTGTATGATTTCTATAAATTGATTTACATAATCAATGGGTTGATTTGTAATCAATTATTCAGTTTCACTTTGCTCTCCTTGAATTTTAGATGTTACTGAAGTTGTTATTTCTATTGTCATGACAAGACCTCTGTCTACTGATGTTATTTATTTCTGCACATCCCGATCTTCTTCTTCATCCACTGTATCCAACTTATTCCTTTTAACTGATCCACCTTCTTTTGCCTCTAAATATTTTGAAGTTGACTCTAGACTCCTCATTTTATATGTCTTGTCAAATTATTGAGTTTGCATGACTGGAGACTTCACCTACTATTTTGATGTATTACCATGAATTTGTAGAAGGTTCTACATATCCTTCCAACTGTCATGGTTTTCCAACAACTCCAATTCAACTTTTTGTTGGTGTTAATAAGGAACCTTCCCATGTGAAGTCTTCTTTGAAGAAATTATACCATGAGGATCATAATTCCATGGTTCTCCTTGTTGAAAACCCATAGCCGAAAGAAGATTTGTTGTAATTTGCAATGTTTCCCTATTGTTAACAATAAAAGGACCTACCTCATTCTTCAATTTGAAAGTCACTTTATGTTTCTTTGGCATAAAATGAACCTCATCTTTGTTTAACCTTTGTCTGATATATTCAAGAGAAAAAATCCTAGGAGTTAAGAAAATAGGTAACAATAAGGGGAAGAGTTGGAAACCATAAACCTTTATTTCAATGTAATGCTCAAAAGTATACCAATCTCCTACTCTTGTGTATGGACTCAACTATAAGATTTTTTTACATTCAGGAAAAATTCTAGGGGGAATTTTGTTGAATATTATCTGGTAAGCTTTGGCCATGAACTGGTTAATATAGAGAGGAAATCCAACATTTAGAGGTTTATTTTTAATGAAAGGAGTCCAGTTGATGATTGAACTATGGTTACCAAGATCACCTTTAATTTTTAACCCTGGATGCATAAAATGGAAAACTTGTGAAAATAGTAAAAGGTGAACCAAATATGACTGATATATGAATCTTCGAAGGGATTCAATTTCCAAGAGATGATAATGAATTTGGTCAACTAGGAATTGGGGAAAATTAAATTTGGTAATGGGATTAGCCGTAATTCAACATATAAAATCCATGATACCCAACCCAAACTCATATATAGTTAAATTGTCATTTTTTTCCCAAAATCATAGAAATTATGGAAATAATCCTTCGAGAGGTCTCACGGAATAACTTAGATTGGATGATAGTATTATCATCAGGGGCATTGAGTTTTTTTGCATAGATATGACTGTAACAAGGAAACCCTCTCCTCGGTTTTAAGATCTATGAAACACCTAGACACTATGAGATCATTTAAAGATTCACGATATGGGTTCAATGTCCATCTCAGCATTTCAAAAATTGATTGAGGGGTTATCTCAATAAGAATAGACCCAGAAGTGGGAATTACAGTTTGTTTCGAAGGGATATAATTTTCAACACACCAGATGAAAAAATATGAGAATTGGTAGACCCAAGGTATCAGAAATTCAGCGAGTTCACATCCCCACGCGTAATAATAGTCAACCAAATTATCAAAGTCTTCTTTTATCAGTTGATATATCTCAGAAGAGTCAAAAGAGAGGACAGGATCGAATATATCTTTATCCTTTTCGAGTAAGTCTTCTTCTACAACATTTGTGCTTTTACTAATCTCTGATATTTGAGAAGACTGCATTTTAAACAACGATTAAAGAAATAAGAAGATTCATATTTACTCCTGGAGGACGTGGATTGGGTTTGGTATCAAGTTGGAATGATGATGGTAAACTTTTGTAGGAATGATGAACCCGAYATCATAATCCTTTGAAAATTTGAAATGAATGACAATTTGATATTTACCCCCCTTTTTATTTGAAAATAGATACGTTTCATTATTTAATTGAAAAAAATCGAATTTAAAAATAAATAAAATTAWTTTTTTACCTTTTCACCAACTGATGTCACGATCAGACACATGTATACCTTGTGTTGATTTCAGGGGGGGATGGATGTAGTGAAGTTAACCAAATACCGAGGGGGCTGAAATTTATGGACGATTTCCACGTCGCAAAACTTAACCTTTAAGTAGAGTATTTCAGGCCCACCCCCTTGTTTTAAATGTCGGGCACGCAGGGGGGGTCGAAATATGTTGTGGACCGTCGACCTGTGTGCGATTAGATCTGTGATAAAGWTGCATGTTTTGTTAAAATTACATATAAAACAAAATAAAAGAATTTATGAATGTTTTGTTTAAACCTTTGATTTATTTTGAGAAAAACAAAATTATTTTAATAAAATTAAAATGACCTAATGATATTTCATCTCTTGAAACAATAAAAACAAAGTGAAATTTTATTCAAACTAGAACGTCTAATTGGGACCTAGGTCCTTAAATAAATTTTAGTTGTTTATGAAATTTTATTTTTATGTTACAACAACACCGATGTTTTTATGTGGTTAAAACCCTCTAAGAGGAAAATAGTCCACAACCGCATCCAATGTGGCCACTTGAGGCAATATATTAATGCAAAAGAAAAATATTTTATAAGAGAGTTTCTCACAATCTATCAACAAAAAATGATCCTCCATGCTCTTTAAATAGATATCATGGACCAATCACGTGTTAACCCACAGATCAATATAGTAGTGAATATAGAGGAGAATACGAGCCATAAAATCACTCTATGTCTAGAACATATTGTGACCATCAGATTACATAAATACAAATGCATACTAATGTATACTAATGAAACACACTTTTACCTAAAGACACATTAGACCAAGTTGAACTTAACTAACTCCTAAGTGTCCAAATATCCTAACATCCCCCCCTTAAGAACAACTTGGGATAGGATTGAAGGATTTATAAAGGTGACACAAATAGAAGAAGGAAGGAGGCATTAGATCCTATCGCCCTTTAATGACAACTTCCTAAACTCCTAACATAGATAAAAGTTTAGAAAACTTAACTTCTAAAAGAGACTTTGTGAAAATGTCTACAATTTGATCATTTGTCGAGCAAAATAGCACTTCAAGAACTTGATCATGAATGAGATTTATAATGAAGTGTATGTGTATATCAATGTGTTTTTTGCGTTGATGTTGAACTGGACGTTTAGTGAGCTTGATGGCACTCTGATTGTCACACCAAAGTATGATCAGATACTACTGTTAGAATATAAACTCTGAAAGGTTGTGTTGAAGCCACAAGGATTCTTGACTTGCATTAACTCCTACTCAATACTCTACTTTTGTTGAAGAAAGAGTAAAGCATGTTGTTTCTTACAATCCCAAGTGACAATTCAGAAACCAAGACTGAACACATAACATGTAGTAGAATTTCGATCATCGAGGTGGCCAACCCAATTTGAATCAGTGAAACCAACCAACAAACGAATCCCCCCTAAACTGTAATTTATTCTAAACTAAAATATACCACAGACATATCAAAGTGTCTTTTTGTTGATTTCTAATGACTCTCATTGCGTGTTTGCATATACCGGGTAACAAGACCAACAAAAAAAAAAATATCAAGACATGTATGAGTCAATAGAAAATGCTACCAATTAATTAATGGTACAATGTGGCATCCACTTTGGGTATATTACAGGTGGCATCAAGTTTGACTTTAGACTAGAAAGGAGAAGGGGTTGGTTTAAAATATTCCATGTGAAGGTGATGAAGAAGGTCGCATGCATATTTAGATTGGGAAAGATAAATTATTTCCTTGGTTTGTAATACTTGGAGGCCAAGGAAATCATGCAAATAGCCTAAGTCTATCATTTCAAATTTCTTCTTAAGGATGGATTTCACATGGGTTAAAAGTAGGGTCACTACCAGTGATTATAAGGTCATCAACATAAAGAAAAAGTATTATGATATGGCCTCCTACTTTCTTGGTATAGACATTGGGGTTAGAATGACATCTAGAAAATCCAATGTCAAGAAGAAAATTGTCCATTTTAGCACACCAAGATCAAGGAGCTTACTTAATACCATAGATAGATTTTTTTAAGTGACATACAAGGCTGGAGTCATTTTGAACATAGCCAAGAGGTTGTTCCATGTAAATTTATTCTTGTATATCCCCATGCAAGAAGTCATATTTAACTTCCATTTGATAGAACTCCCATCTATGTGAGGCAACAAGGAATAGAACAAGGCAGATGAAATTCATTTTGGATACGGGGGAAATTGTTTCACTGTAGTCAATTCCTTCAACTACTGATAATGAGAGGGGGGTGAATCAATATCAAGTAAAACTTATCACTTTTTACAAATTTACTTTCCAATCAAGTAATATATCTAGTGAAGAGCAGAAGAAAAGATACACAATGAAAAATAGATACAAGTGGAAATCCATTGAATGTTTTTCTTATATAATGAAATATTTCATTCAAAGTAAGTTACAACTTCAAATTTCTCTAGCTCCAATTGGAAGGAGGCTCCAACCCCCTAATTTGTAGGCTCCAACCTAAAGGAAGTTCCAACTCCCTATATTCTTCGGCTCCATTCAGAAGGAGACTACAACCCCCTTTCCTTTCCCCTTTCCTTCCACACTTAAATGTGTATATAAAATAATAAACTTATCAAACCATCACCATCAGACTGATTACAATAGTTGCATAAAACATGTGCCCAGATATTTAAGAATGCACCTCAAAACATCTACCAAAACTAAAATACCAGATATCCTTGTTTGACAGAATCAGGAAACTAGTAGGGCCTTGCGTGATGAGGCTAGGTCCACCCATGAGGTCCTCACAGGACATTGTATTCTCAACCCATGAGGGCCTACTCAGATAGGGGTTTTCAGAAACTCTCCTCACACCTACAACTCCAACCTTCCTCACTCATGTAGCTCTGAGTGTAGCCTCCTCCATACAACTTAGCTACCAAAACGTGTATTCTTGGATGATTCAAATAAGAGGGTCTTCCATGTGTATTTATACTATTTCAAGTAATTTAGTTACTTGATTTAGAGATGACCTAAAATTTCTTATTTTCACTTTCTTTATTTAATTGGGGGTCGACCTGTAACTTCTTGTTTTCAATTCACATGATCATCTTCAAGAGAGCATATCTCCTCAACCGTGAGGAGCCATGTATTGTTCCACCTATCGTTGGAAACAAATTGATGAGGGATATCAATACATGGGGGTTCTACATGCATTTTTAATGTCCTTCATGATCTTTTTCTTCAATCAATATGTGGAGCTTCTGAACTTTTTCTAGGGTTGACATCAATGACAACCAATTTTCCAACAATCTCCCCCTTTTTCATTTATGGCAACACTCATGCTCCCCCTATCATCCTGCTATCCCCTTGTTGACACACTCTTGTTTTTTCTCTCCCACTTTGACATAAATGGAAAAGGGTGACTCTTTTCTTTGGGGTTGCTCCCCCTGAACATATGGCACTCAATAGTAATTCTTCTTTATTTTATGTATTCTTATCTTTTCTTTGTTTGTTATGGTCCTTGGATCTCTTTTGTGTGACTTCAATTTTCTTTCTCTTCTCTTTGTCTAAGATATATATGTTATTTGGTATTCTTCTTGTTGTTGCAACTAATTTTCCTAAGTCTTTTTCTCTGATTTCACATTTTCAGAAATCAAACTTAAAAGTATATCCTTGATCACATATTTTACTAACACTGAGGAAATTATGCTTCATATCTTCAACCAGTAGGGCATTTTGTTCTTTTACATTTTCACTTACAAGATTTACTACACCTTTTCCAAGCATTTTGATAGAGGAGTCGTCTCCAAATGAAACACTACCACCCTTTTTATTTAAGCTTATGAATTTGTTTTGGTCCCGAGTCATCTGTGTTGAGCATGCATTGTCTATGTACCATTCATCTTTTTCTTTATCTTCAGTGATCAGTGTTATTCGAAAATCTTTTTTATTTTAATTTTCTTTCCTTCTCCATATTGTAGATGGCTTTATGACAGGAGAATCTTCTTTCATATTTGTGCAATATCGTGCTTTGTGACCAATATTATTGCATTTGTAGCATATAATATTTTGATCCATTAGTGGATCAAATGGATTATAATTTATATTGACATATCCATAAGAATTTCTAGATCTATTGTTTACATGATTGCTCCTTGGATATGCATAATCATTTATGTTTCTCACATAGTTGTTTCTTACATTGATTTTGCAATGAATTGTTTTTTGTCCAAAGTTTCTGCAAGTATAACAATGAACAAGAAATATATTCTCATACCCGATAGGACGTGACCTTCCTGGTGCTTCATTCCTTCTTAATTCTGGTATTTTGTTCCAATTGGAGGTGTTATGTTCTTGTTGTTCTTCAACTCCCTCTTGATTTTTCTCATGCCTGGTAGGAAAGGACCTTCTTGATGTTTCACCCTTTCTAAATCCTGATCTTTTGTCATGTTCATGTTGTTATTCAATCTCTTCTTCATTGTCGATTCCACTTCTTAAGGCATTTGCATAGCTTCTAGAATTTTCTTCATCTTCCTTACTTGATTTGTTTGTGTCTTTTGTCTTCAAAATACTATTGTATCCAAGTCATGTCTTATCATTCGGTGACCTATGATTGTTAAGAATTGCATCCAGATTTGTAGTATTGTTTTCAAAATTCTTCAATTGTTTTGTTGTCAACATCAACTTTTTTCTTGTGTGATCCAATTCTTATTTTAATTTCTCATAATATTAGAACCTTTTATTCAAGTTGTTAATTTTCTTTTCAATCTAATGGTTGTATTCATCATAATTTGAAAATTCCTTTTCCAACTATCTGTCTTTTTTTCTTTTTTTTGAGATTGTTATTTTCTTTTTCAGCATATTTTAATTTCTCAATATTCTCATCATCTTCTTGTTCACTTATGTGATATCTTTGCCTCCCCCAAAAGAGTCAAAGATTGTCCCTTCATCAGCCTCTTGTTCATAATTGATTTATTCTATTTCAAAAATTTTGTGATCATCATTTTGAGTTTCTTGAGTTATGAATAGAAGCTCTCTTGCATCTTCTTGTCCATCGATTTCATCTAAAAAACTACCATCCCCCTTGGAATAGAGATTCATTTTCTTGTGGAAGATTTTATTTTATTCAAAAGAACATTTCTTAGCATATTTTTCTATTCTTCCACAATTGGAACATTTAAAAGTTAACTTACCTTTGCCTTTGTCAGTTCCCCTCTTGAGATTTCTTACAAAGTGTGCTTCTTATTCATTTGAATCATCTCCCAATATTTCTACTACCTTGTGTTCCTTGTTCCTTATTATATTCATTGCTTTAAAGGATGCTTCTTTGTTTGATTGCCCATTTTTTGTACATGTTCTCATTTTATAAGTTGTGAGTGACCCATGTAATTATTCCATTGTCATTTTGGTCAAATCCCTATTTTCTTCAAAGGTCGAGACCTTAGAATCATATCTCAAATGAAGTGATCTCAACACCTTTTGTACAATCAAATATTCATTGAGTTCTTATCGTAATCCTCTGATATCATTGAAAAATTCATCTACTCTGAGAAGTTGGTTGAAATATCTTCCTTTTCATCCATTTTCATATTTTCAAACTCTTCTCTATGTCATTGAAGCTTAACCTGCTTGACTTTCAGATCACCTTCATAGATATTTATAATTTTATCCCATACCTCTTTAGTTGTGTTGATCCGGATTATTTTCGGCACGAAATGAGAGCGGAGATATAATAAAGAAATGCATAGAGATATTGCAGATATTCAATAATATAACA
>ML797051.1:230583-248348 GCA_009831015.1 Picea engelmannii
ATATCCACCTGGATCATGTGTCGCATCCCATCACCTTACTAGAGACAGTTGGTATCAATCCACTTAGGATAACATGCTTAGACTTTGAATCACAACTCATTAATTTCTTCTCATTTGGATCGGTTGGAGAATCTTCTGGGAATTCATAGCCATTAACAACTGAGATCTAGATATATACTCCTAAATCTATCAAGTAAGTTTGTATTAGGTTTCTCCAGTGTGCATAATTATTTCCATCAAAAAGTAGAATCCCATTTGGAATGTGGCCTTCCATTTCTTCTCACAACCTTCCTTCCAGTGATTAGACGGTTCTGAAGGTAACTTTCTCTAATACCAATTGTTGATACTGAGAGGGGGGATGAATCAGTGTTAAGTAAAATTATCACTTTGTACAACTTTACTTTCCAATCAAGTGATATATCCAATGAAGAGCAAAATAAGATATACACAATGCACAATATATATAAGTGTAAATCCATTGAATGTTTTTCTTATATAATAAAATATTTCATTCAAAGGAAGCTACAACTTCCAAGTTCTCCAACTCCGACTGGAAGGAGGCTCCAACTCCCTAATTTATAGGCTCCAACGTGAAGGAATCTACAACTCCCTATATTCTTCAGCTCCAACCGGAAGGAGGCTACAACCTCCTTTCCTTGCCCCTTCCTTCCACCCTTAAATATGTATATAAAAGAATAAACTTATCAAACCATTACCATCAAAATGAGTACAATAGTTGCATAAAACATGTTCCTAGATATTCAAAAATACACCTCAAAATATGTGCCAAGTATGAAATATCGGAGATCCTCACTTGAAAAAATCGGACAAATAGCGAGGCCTCACATGACGAATCTAGATCCACCCACGAGGTCCTCGTGGGATACTATATTCTTAGTCAGTGAGGTCCTACTCAGATAGGGGATTTTAGAAACCCTCCTCACACCTGTAACTCCAACCTTCCTCGCTCCTGTAGCTCCAAGTGTCACCTCCTCCATACAACTTCGCTACCAAAACTTGTATTCTTGGATGATTCAAATAAGAGGGTATTCCATGTGTATTTATATTGTTTCAAGTAATTTTGTTACTTTATTTAGGGCCAACCTAAAATTTCTTATTTGCACATTCTTTATTTAACTGTGAGGCCGACTCGTAACTTATTGTTTTCAATTCAGATGATCATCTTCAATAGAGCATATCTCCTCAACCATGAGGAGCCACATGGCGTGCCACCTATCATTGGAAATGGATCGATGAGGGCTATAAGTATATGGGTGTTCTACATGCATTTTCAATGTCCTTCGTGATCTTTTTCTTCAACCATTTGTGGGTATTTTGAACTTCTTCTAGGTTGACATCAATGAAAACCAATTTTCCAACATCAACTTGAGAGAATCATTTGGAAACTAACAGGGCCTTATGTCTTTTAACACTTCCATCTGATTGATACTTAATTTTGTACACCCATTTAGATCTGAAAAAATTGTCTTCCCTTTGAAAGAGGCATAAGATCCCAAGTATCATTCACCATTAAAGAATGATATTCTTCATTCATTGTTGTGTCCCAATCTATATGTTCAGAAGCTTCTACAAATGTGTTTGGATCATGAGTCTTTGAAAACTGATCTAAAAGAGAGGAGGATCACTAGAAATGTGAATGTGTATGACACTAATTTGTAGGATCACTAAAAATATCACCAGTTGCTTCTCATATTGAGCAAACCCATCTAGGAAGCAGTGGTGTTGGTGCGAGTTCATGTTCAATGGACTCATTTGGAGGAAGGTGAACAAGTGGAGTTGTATTTTCATCCTCGATGTCATCATCTAAATAATAAACTAGAATAGGACTAGAATATATCACACATGTTGGCTCGCAAGTTGAAGATGGTATGAACGTCGAATTAGGTTCACAAGACAAGAGATTTTTATCAAATTTAACATCTCTTCTAATAATTGTTTCATTGGAATGAGGTTGAAGAAGTATGTAACCTTTAACATCTTTAGAATATCCAACAAAAATACACTTCTCAATTTTAGGTTGTAATTCTTTTCTTTTCTCATCATGAATGTCAGACCATGTTTATGTTAGGTATGTGTTATATTCTTTGCATGACTAGAACTAGTGTCTACGTTGCGTCAAGTGCGTACAGGGGTAATAGGGGGGAGGAGTCGGGTCACAGGGTGGTGGATCACCCTTATCTAGGGGGGTTTCAAGGGGGAGGAGCCCCTTGCATAGGGGTTCATGGGAAATGCCCCTGGAACCTGGTTTTTGTGCTCGTTTTTGGATGGTTTTTGTGCCCATTTTTGGATGGTTTTTCGCTGATGGTTTTGTATTTCTGGTTAAAGAATTAGGGTTGTTGACTAACCCAGGTCATTAGATTAGGGTTTTGGATGTCGTTGGCTCCTATATGTATATTTTATTGTAAACAATGTATGATATGATGAATATAGAATATGTTGGTTTTCCTGGTTTGGTTTTATAGGGGAAAAATCTTTGTGTAATGTGTGTATTTTCCATTGTATCTTTTTTATTTTTTTATTGAAAATCTATTTGCAGTAAATAATTATACAAGGTTAAAATCTAAATTTGGTATCAGAGCAATTATTGGCTTCAAGGGGACGTCTTTGTGGTCAGGGGGTTTGGATCAGGACTATGATAAGTCTTGTTATAGTGGGAGAGCTACGATATTGATTCTTTAAGTGAAAATAAATGGCGAGCAATTTAAAAATAGAGATCGAGAAATTTAATGGGAAAAGTTTTGAGTTGTGGAAGCTCAAGATGGAAGATTTGTTGGTAGACAGATATCAGTGGATCGCGGTGGATCCAATTACTGCACCTACAGGAACATCAATAGATGACTAGAAAAAGTTGGATCGAAAGGCAAAGAGAACAATCTGATTGTGTCTCAAATTCATTGTTACTGAATGTTTTAGGGGAAGCTACAGTTATGGAGTTATGGGTTAATTTGGGGAACTTATATTAGTCTAAGTCCCTAGTAGATAAATTGTTCCTGCAAAAGAAGTTGTATAACCTGAGGATGAGAGATGGAGACTTTATGATTGATCATCTGAATGCTTTCAATACTATGGTAAGTCAGTTATTATCTGTTGAGATTAAAATTTCAGATGAAGATAAGTGTATTAGTTTATTTTGTTCTTTACCAGACTCGTGGGATAGTCTGGTTGTGGCCATAGGTAGTAATACAAATACCTTGATTTTTGATGATGTGGTCTCATCCTTGTTGTTGGAGGAGATGAGATGGAAGAACATGGAAGGACAAAGAACATATGCATTATTTACAAGAGGATGCTCTCGGGATAGAAATATATCTAAGTCCTCAAGTGGGAGATATAAGTCTAAGGGTAGATCTAAATCTCTCGAAAAGTTTGTAAAGGTATGTTGGAGATTTGGAAAATAAGGGCACTTCAAGAAGCATGGTAGATCCAAAAGCATTTAGAAAGTGAAGGGATCTGAAGCATTTAGAAAGTGAAGGGATCTGAAGGTGCTCCCTCTACAGAATAAAATCCCTCCAAGGAAGAAGCACTGGATGTGTACTTGGATTCTTCAAGCACACATGCAGATCATGAGGCATGGTTGGTTGAATTGGGTGCACCCTTTCATATGACTCCCCATAGGGAGTGGTTATGTGAATATGAAAGGTATGATGGAGGTAATGTTTTCCTAGGTGATGACTCGACAACAAAAATCATAGGATGATGAAAAGTTAATTTGAGGCTCATAGATGGAAGGATTATAACATTTCCTGGTGTTTTTCACATCCAAGGATTGGTAAGAAATTTGATTTATGTAAGCAAAATGGACGATGCAAGGGTACAAATAGTATTTGAAAAAGAAACCTACAGGATGGTTCGATGAGAAATGTTTTAGCTGAAAGGAGTTTGGATTGGAACTATGTATAAGCAACAAGGAAGCACTATTAGTGATGGGTGTAATAGTTCCATTGTTCTTGATATTCGAGTAGAAGAAGAAAAAACTCCTACAATCTCTAGAGAAAAGGTTATGTCGTGGCATCAAAGACTAGGGCATATTGAAGAAAAGGATCTTCGACTACTACACGGTAAAGGTATGGTTGAAGGTATGTCTAATTTCTCTCTAGATTGTGATTTTTGTGAACATTGTGTATATGGGAAGTAGAATCGGGTAAAATTCTTCTTCGATGCAATGAGGGAAGAAGGAATTTTACATCTAGTGCACAGTGATGTGTTTGGGCCTTTGTCGGTTCCATCATTGGGAAACTTTGTGTGCTATGTCTCATTTATAGATGAATTCTCGAGGAATCCTTGGATATATTTCCTCAAGAAGAAATATGAAGTCTTTGACAAGTTGAAATAGTTTAAGGCTCTTGTTGAGAATCAAATAGAGAAAAGAATTAAGGTGTTGAGAACAGATAATGGTGGAGAGTTTTGTGGGAATGAATTTGAAGAATTTTGTAAGAAGTGTGGTATAGAAAGGTAGAAGACTACTCCATATACACCTCAACATAATGGAGTTGCAGAAAGGATGAACATGACATTGATGGAAAAAGCAAGTTGCATGCTCAGTGGTGTCGAGTTAGGGAAAGAATTCTGGATAGAGGCAGTGGGTATTTCATGTTTACTGGTCAATAGATCACCCTCATCAGCACTGGATGAAAATACTTCACAAGAGGTATGGACTGGTAAGAAACCTTCTCTCACACATCTCAAGGTATTTGGTTGTGAGGCCTATGTTCATGTTCCAAAGGAAAACATGAGTAAGCTAGATAAGAAGGCTGAAAAGTGTATCTTTATTGGGTATAAAGTTGGTCTCAAAGGTTATAATCTTTGGAACCAAGAAAATAAGAAGGTTGTGTATAGATGAGATGTGGTATTTAGAGAAATGAAGGATGTTTTCAAACAGGAAATCCTACCAAGTAAGGAAGAACCAGAGAAAATAGAGTTTGAACCAATGGATGATGAATCAGACTCGACAGAATAACAGGAATCAGAAGAAGAAGATCTTCATACTCCAGTATTGAGGATATTAGTGTGGGAAAAAAGGCTATCGGAAAGGTATACTCCATCCGATTTCCATTCAAATTTTTCTTTGTCTGTTACTGATGATGATCATAGAAATTTTAGGGAGGAAGTGGATTCATAGGATGGAAAACCATGGGAAAAGGCCATGGTTGAAGAAATGGCAACCTTGGATAAGAATGAGGCTTGGGATCTCGTGGAGTTGGTGACTGGAAGAAATACCATTGGAAGCAAATGGGTATTTAAAAGGATGTTGAATGCATAAGGAAAAGTGGAGAAATACAAAGCTTGGTTACTAGCAAAGGGTTATTCCCAGGTTGAGGGAATTGATTTTGGTGAGATTTTTTCTTATGTTTACAAGTTAACTTCTATTGTATTTATGTTATCTGTTGTTTTTGTGTTTGATTTTGAAGTAGAACAGATGGATGTGGAGACATGATTCCTACATGGGGATCTGGAAGAAGAAATCTATATGAAGCAGCCAGAAGGCTTTGCTATGAAGGTAAAGAAGGAGTTGGTATGCAAGCTGAAAAAGTCCATGTATGGTTTAAAATAATCACCAAGGATGTGGTATCAAAAATTTGATACTTATATGTTGGGACTTGGATTCACAAGAAGCAAAGAGGACCATTGTTTGCATTTTAAATTAATTGGTGATCATTTGATTTCTTTGGTCTTGTATGTGGATGACATGTTGTTGATAGGAAACAACAAGGAGATTATCCTGGATGTGAAAACTCAGTGGTCCTCTAAATTTGACATGTAGGATCTTGGTGCTACAAATTTCATGTTGGGCATGAAAATTAAAAGATATCGGAAAAACAAGAAACTCTGGTTAAATCAGAGAAAATATGTCGAGACAATATTGTAAAGGTTTAATATGTAGGAATATAAACCGGTCAAGGTCCCTATTGTTGTAGGTGTAAATTTATTTGTGGATCAATGTCCCAAGACAGAGAAACATGAGGAGGACATGTATCGTGTTCATATGCAAGTGTGGTTTTCAATTTGATGTATGTAATGGTCTATACTAGACCGAACATTGCACGTGCAAAGGAATTTTTTAGAAGGTATATGTCAAAACTAGGGAAGGAGCATTGGACAATAGTAAAGAGGGTTTTCAGGTATTTCTATGGCACTACTAGTTATGGATTGTGCTACGAAGGAAGACGAGGATCAGATAGAGTGTTGGACTTACAAGGATTTATGGATGCAGACTAGGTTGGAAATATGGATCGTAGAAGATGTACACGCGGGTATGTGTTTAACCTGTTTGGAGGACCAATGAGTTGGATGAGAAAAAAATTGTTTGTAGTGGCAATTTCAACTACATAAGTTGAATACATAGAAGCCACTCATGCAATAAAGGAAGCAGTATGGTTACAGAGATTGTGCTCAGGTATTGGGTTGCTACAATAAGTTGTAAGGATAGATTGTGACAGTCAAAGTGAAATTTTTCTGGCAAATACCTAGCTTATCATTCAAAGACAAAGAATATTGATGTTCAATATCACTTTGTGAGAGACATGGTTGAAGAAAATAAGGTGTTTTTGATGAAGGTGGACACTTTGAAGAATGTTGCAGATTCATGAACAAAATCTATGAGCACTGATAAGTTCTCTTGGTGTAGAGGATCTATGGGTATTGTTTCCCTAGATTTTTGACTATGTAAACTTGTAACCCCCTATATGAAAATAAAAGAACAAGTGGAAGAATGTCGGGTATGTGTTATATTCTTTGCATGACTAGAAAAAAAAATAACCGGTTTTTGTGCCCATTTTTGGGCAATTTCTCGGTACATGGTTTTTCGTTGATCGTTTTCTATTTCTGGTTAAGTAATTAGGGTTGTTGACTAATCCAAGTCATTGGATTATGGTTTTGGATGTCGTTGGCTCCTATATGTATATTTTATTGTAAACAATGTATAATATGATGAATATAGATGTTGGCACAACCCATTTTGAGGAACAACGCAGTAATTAAGGAAGATAGTTATAAAAGGGACCAAGAAAGGAGTGTGCGTCAAGATACAAGGAAAAGCAACGTGAGGAAGTAGGAAAGGAAGAAATAAGGATAAATATCAAACACATGCAGGAAGTTAGAAAGTGGAAAAATCCAATCCACTTAAGGTTAGGGTTTTGGTCACGATTGTAACGGATTTTTGTAGTATAAATATGTATTGTAAGATCTGAGGAGATAAAGTTGCTAGCGAGAGTTTTTGAGTGAATAGTTAGTTTTGTTATGAGTTTTGTTGAGATATGTGGAGCTAATAATGAGATGATCTATGAGTCTATTTTGAAGAGAAAGATATGAATTGTAATTGAGGGTAAGGTCACAAGTTGTGGATCTTGGTGTGATATTTTCAGCCTCACCATTATCAATAGCTTTGGTTATATGCATATGTAATGCACAAAGTGAAATAACTTGATGAAGATGAATAAAATTTTAATTAATGTCAGATATGTGTGGACGTAGCCTAAGGGGGTGAACCATGGCAAAACCTTGTGTCTTTGTGTGGAATTTTGTCTTAATTCTTGTAGTTATTTAGTTATGTTGAATGGATAAATCTATTAGTATTAGAATGCAATGCGCAATAAATATTTACTGGAGAATGAAGTTTAATGAATGAATATGGTTATAGAATGGTAGATATGAATGTAATGATGTGTCCGAATAATATATCTGATGAATGTTTAAGTAAGAAGCATGCCTAACATCCCCATAGCATCATCCCTTCCAAGTTTGCAGAGATCTGGGTCCTACAATCACCCATAAATCCATCTCGAGTGAGACTTCATTATGCACTTTGTGCACAATGTTGTCTTCTGGTCTCGAGAAGGGCCAATGGTTTGCATGTTTTTGTTGGAAACATAAATTAGAACTCGGGTCATCCCAAACAATCTAGCAAATGGTTTTGTTGTTGAGACAAAACTTAGAAGAACATATTGGAGGGGATTTGATGAGAAAAACAGTGAAAAGAATGCAGTAGTAGAAGAGGATGTTCAGGCCATGAAATCCAACTAAACAAGAGATTGAAAGATAGTTAGCAACAAAATAGCTCGATTTCATGCAGAAGGATAATAGAAACCCTAAGTATACTCTATGCTAGTATTTGAAAAGGTATTTTTTTACTAATCTTCATGAGCCATTTTTTTGCTATTTTCCAGAACTACTACAGAAGTGGATATTGAGATTAAAGGAAAATCGTCCAACTAATCAAATAAGACCAGTAGAGTGGACTACTAAGAATATTGCAAGGATACAGAGAGTCAATAATAAATTCACAAGTGCATTGGATTTCTAGCTAGACAACATTGTTGCAGGATTTATTACTGAGTTTGTAGTCGATACCACAAAGTATTACACTACTACAGAGTAGGAGTTTTTGAAGGGACTGAGAGGAAGGAATATTAGATCACTTTACACATCGATCAAGATTTTATTGCATGATAAAGGAGTGTTGACAATGGAGTTAAATAATTAAATAACTCTATGTGCGTGGGGAGACTGGGGGAAGCACTAAGGAAGATCTAATATATGGATAAGGACCTAGACAAAGGTTAGAAGAAGGAAGAAATGGACCCCATCATGATGGATGAAGATCAGATAAAGTAAATAATGTATAGAGAGGGAACGACGTGCAACATAAGACCCTACCAATATAATATCAATAGGAAAAAGAGGGAAGTATTCGAGCAAGAGGGCTCAGATAGTGATGAAGAGGAGGTAGAGGATCTCCATGCTACGAGGCATATTGAGGACATCATGCGCACCACATATGAGAGAAAAACCATAGTTCAAGGGTCTGGTGCAGAAGAAGGCTCTCCATTCTATATCAGAATTAGTGTGGAACCCACAACCCCATGTGTGACTAAGACATCTGAAGAGAAACAACCATTCATATCACAACCACCAATCAGTAGCAGAAGGATTTTAGTAGGACTAGGGTCTAGTGGAAATTCAAGTGGAGGTATGAATTCATCAAGAAGTATCCAGTTATATACACCACGTGGAGGTGGTACAAAAATTTTTACAATGGCAGGATAGGATCCAACTATTTGGTTACCATATTTTCATGGAGAAGGGTCGGAAGATCCAGAGAAGAATTTATTCATTTGTGAGAAGATTTGGGCAACTAAACAAATCATGGATGAAGATACAAAAGTAGTGTAGCTGGAAATTACATTCAGAGAGTGTGCACTAGACTGGTATATGGGCCTCCCAGTAAACATCCCACAAGGAGCACCTACAACCATCAGAGACGTAAAGAAGGCACTAGTCAATGAATTCTAGCGATGAAGTTCAGAGGATCAATACATGAATGAGATGATAGAAATCAAATAGAATCCAGGAGAGTCAGTTTGGAATATTGACCAAAAGTTCAATTGACTGAAAGGTAAGTTTAAATACCCCATCATAGATATGCAACATAGGAATCTATTCATTAATTAATTATTGGCACATATTAAATATCCATTTAGGAAACAAAAGTTCCATACTCAAGTTGAGGCTCTGTAAGAAGCCTTGTAATTGGAAGAAAATCAGTGTAAACATATAGATACAGTTGTAGAAGAGTTGAGGGAAGATCTTAAGAATTTGACATTTCAGTTGAATCAGAACAAAGGAAATGAAAAGAGGGAAGTTGTATGGTGTACCTTATGCAGAACAGAAGGACATCATAAGAATGAGTTCCCAACATTTGTGTAGTACTTGGGAGAAGGATTTTCGAATCCTTTACCTACACGAGGACCATCGTGTGAAATATGTAGAACACATGGACATGATCCCTATCATTGTCCCATGATGCAAAAGTACCAAACAATTCCTAAGAGTATATTTTGTAATTTCAGCAAGTTTGTAGGACACAAGGACATGGATTGTAGAACCTTGGAAATGATGAAGGAGAGGACCTCATATGCTTATAGAATGTAGGTTGAATTTATGATAGGTCCACCTGTGTAGTAGTATAATAACGTACAATAGTTTAAATCTCCACCACAGTATAATAATGTGCAGCATTTTGCAGCTCCACCACAGTATAATAATCCAACACCACAGTATAACCAAATACCACAATATAATACATTGCACATAGACAATCAAGGTAACAGAAGAGGATTTAGAGGAGGAGGTCGTGGAGGAAGATAATTTGGAGGAGGTATAGGACCAGTGATCTATCACAATTGTCAGAAACCTGGACATTATGCAAGGGATTGTCCATATCCAGCCGTGACATGTATGTATTATCGTGCAGTAGATCATAATATAGAATATTGTCCAACACTTCTTATAAGGATACATGAAAATAGGAACCATAACAATCAGAATGTTCAATGGATTGTCGTTGAAACTAGAGAGGATGATGGGAAGAAAATCAATATAGTTAATAGAGGTGGAACCAAGACAAGAGAAGATGCAACAAAGTAGGATCAGAACCAACACTAGTGGATCGGAAAAAATACAACACCTCAACATCATTTTGATGTGTGGAAGGAGAAAGTGACATTCAAAGAGGCCAAACAAGAAATTTTGAAGGAAAATATTGCTTCTACTTTAGGTACATATCCAGGAGATGATGTATCAATATATGATATGCCTCACCTATTTGATGATACCAATAGAGATTAGTCTTCAGAACAAGTAAGTAATATAAGAAACTTTTTGGGGTCTTTCTTGAAGTTGTTGAATGATAAATCATCTATGTAAATGTTACAAGGCTTGTTAGAAAAATATAATTCTGGAGAAGAGATACAACTGGAAAAGAAGAAAGTAAATCATGTTCGTGGGAAGAAAAGAACAAATAATAAGTTTAGATTGAATGCACATATTGAATACTTTAACATGGGTGACATAATATTATATTTGGGGTCTAAAGTAAATGTTTTTCCTAAGAAAACATGGGAATGTATGGGGGAACCTACACTAGGATATTCACCTATTCAGTTAAAATTGGAAAATCAACATAGGGTGATACCAATTGGTAGATTGAAAGGAATACCAGTGGATTTAGATGGTGTGCGCATTATGGTAGACTTTGAGGTAATTGATATAGTGGATAACACTACACCATATCCAGCATTGTTGGTACTGGATTGGGATTTTGAAAATCATGCTATCATCAACTTGAAGACCAGGAAAATGATTTTTGAATAAGGTGAATATATATTTATTGCACCATTATATAGTTCAGAGGGAGGCAGATATGTTGAATCTATGACAGAGAGTTTCATTATAGAATAGATAAATCATTTGTATAGAACTATCGCGCACGAGGAAGATTATGTTAACCCAACAACAAATGAAATGCTTAGTTGTAGCAGAATTAGTTCTTGTGCTTCATATTCTAACACATGACTGGAGAATTGGAAGCAACAATTGCATGACATATCTACCAGAAGATGTGAAAGAATGATTCACGCACTAAGATGGGTTGGCATAGAGGTAAGAGAACCTCCAAATTTTTATGGTCAGAATGATTTAGAAGAATTTTTAACAAAGTTTGAGTTAGAATTTTTGGAAAGTCAGAGGTTACCATTTTTGGATATTTCCTTGAAAGATACACCTGCAAATTGGTGGGGTAGTCATAAAGAGAATATTTAGAATTGGTATCAATGCAAAAGATTATTGCGCATTAGATTTGGCACAGAATAGGAGAATAAATATATGCAAAAATATGATGGATTAGGGTAGCCCATAGAAAATGTAGACAAATGCATAACCCAATGGATATTGGTACCACCAGAGGAGTGACCACATCACTTTATTCATACATTAGAAGGCATCCCAAGGAATTGGCATACAAAATTGGAACTACGCAGAGGAACTGCAAACTGGGGAGATATGCAACAGAACTTTGTGATCACCTTTGCATTTGAACATGAGAATCCAGAGACATATACAACAATGAATTTGATAAAAGAGAGGATATTTGGATAACCTGAAGTTGAAATTGTAATAGCTTATCAGAATGAGAATTTGTAGACATTCTGATAGTTGTTACATTGATACCACATCGCAGAAGATGATCTAGCAGAAGAAAACCTGTGAGATATTCAGATTACAGAAGTTGAAAGGGAAAGAGAAGTAGAAGGTCCAAAGTTATAATCAGAAGAATTTGTTGCACCACTAAAGATAAAGAAGGTAAATATTGGAACAAAAGAGAATCCAAAGATTGCAAGTATTGGTGACTATTGGGATAACTAGACAGTGGAAAGAATAGCAGAGTTACTGTGTGAGTATAGTGATTTGTTTCCAGTGAAATTTTCATAAATGAAAGGGATAGTAGGAGAAATTAGAGATATGAATATCCCCTTGAGACCATATTCCATACCAATAATACAAATACCATATAGAGTGAATCTAGTATACAAACAGAAAGTGAAGGCAAAAATTAATAAAAAGTTAGAGGTTGGAATAATAGAACCTGTTGAAGAATCAGAGTGGATTACCCCTATGGTAGTTCAGGATAAAAAGAAAGGGGGAATAAGGATCTGTGTATACTTGAGGAAATTGAATGATGTATATCTGCATAATCCCTTCCCCACTCCATTTACAGATGAAGTATTGGAGAATGTAGGACAAGAAGCATACTCATTTACTAGTGGATTTTCAAGGTATCACCAGATCAGAATAGTACCATAGGATCGTCATAAGAATACATTTTCCATAGAGTGGGGGTCATATCAGTACACAGTGATTCCATTTGGATTGAAGAACACCCCTACTATTTTTTCAAGGGTTAGTGGTAGCTACATTTAAGGATTTTATATATAAGTTTTTGGAGGTTTATCTAGATGATTGGACAATATTTAGCTTATTGAAGGATCTTGTTGAAGTTTTGAGACTGATGTTAGAAAGGTGTAGACAGTGTCAAATCTCTCTGAACATTAAGAAATGCATATTCAGTGCACCATTTGGATTTTTTCTAGGGCATGTGGTGTGTAAACAAGGTTTGTTGGTTGATGTTGTGAAGATTGTTTTCATTGTGAATTTACCACCACCTAAGTCAGTGCGCCAATTAAGAGTTGCACTTGGTCATACAAGATACTATAAAAACTTTATAAAGAGTTATGCATCGATTATTGCGCCCATGGAGGAGTTGTTAAAAGAGGATATCAAGTTTCAATGGAATGATGAGTGCCAATGGATTTTCGACATCTTGAAGGAGAAGATGGTGACAACACCAATTTTGGTGTTTCCAAATTGGTCAAAGGAGTTCCATGTTCATGTGGATGCATATTCAATAGAACTTGGAGCAGTATTAACATAGCCAAGAGAAGGTGACATAGATCACCCAATAGAATTTTCAAGTAGGAAATTGTCAAAGTCAGAACATAATTATAATACAGTAGAAAGAGAAGGTTTGGCTATGATGCATGCATTGCATAATTTCAGACATTATTTGTTAGGCAAAAATTTCAAGATGTTCATAGATCACTCTGCTCTTAAATACCTGGTCAACAAGCTAGTGTTGGGGGTAATAATGTGTAGATGGTTGTTGTTATTCCAAGAGTTTGATTTTGAAATAGTTGTGAAACCTAGAAGATTGAATGCAGGGCCAGATCATCTATCAAGCATAACAAATGGATAGGAACCAAGTAGTTTGGAGTACATTTTTTCATATGCACAACAATTTTCAGTCCAGATTGATGATGAATATTTTGTTGATATCATTGAATTTTTTAGTACAAGATTTTCCCCAAAGGAATATACCACAACGCAGAAGAAGAATTTGGTGGTCAGAGCTATATATTATCAACTTATTGCAGGACATTTGTATAAACTAGGAGCAGACAATATTTTAAGGATATGTGTTATGGAACATGGACATCCTATCATCTTAGCAGAAGCACATGAAGGAATAGTTGGAGGACATTGTGCATGGAAGGCTAATGCACAGAAGATACTACGTACATGATTATGGTGGCCAACAATTTATAAGGATGCAAAGGAGTATTGTCATTATTGTGATGTCTGTCAGAGGGTAGGAAATCCATCCAGGAGGTATGAGATGCCATTATACCTCGGGTAACTCTTAAAGTGTTTGAAAAATGGGAAATTGAATTTGTAGATCCAATTAACCCACCATATAGAAGATAAGGAGTAAGGTATATTATTAAAGAGGTAAAATATTTAACTATATGGACTGAAGAAACAACAATAAAAGATTGTAGCGTGGAGACTGCAGCGCACTTCCTATTTGAACATGTAATTACAAGATTTGGATTCCCTAGGATCCTGATGAGTGATCATGAAACTCATTTTATTAACAGTACCATTTAGGAAATGAATGAAGAATTTGAGATATGCCATCAAAAGAGCACTCCATACCATCCTCAATCTAATGGAATAGTGGAAGCATTTAATAAGATATTGGAGAATGCCTTAACCAATATTTTCAATGCGAACATGGATGATTGGGATTTGAAGATACCAGCAGTATTATGGGCTTATAAAGCTACATGTAAGAAACTCATAGGGAAAACACATTTCAGATTGGTGTATGGTTAGGAAGAAGTAGTCTCTTTGGAATATTTGATACCTATTCTGCGCATTGCAGCCATTACAAACATAACAGAAAGAAGCGCAACTCAAGAAAGATAGGCTCAACTTATGGAATTAGAAGAATACAGTATTATGGATGGTTTCCATCAAGAAGTACAAAAAGAAAAGGATAAATCTTAGCATGATAGATTGTTGGGCGCAGGCCTATTTTGAGAAAGAAGGTTATTCTGGGCACATGCCTATTTTTGGAGAAAATATCTATTTTGGGAAAGACCTAATTTTGGAAAGGAAGACCTAATTTTGGAGCGTGCACAATAGATGGCAAGAAATATTCATGCAGAAAAAGAAGGAAAAACACCATGAAAGAGGAAATGCAATGTGGCGCGCAGGAAGGCAAGCCTAACAATGATAGGGTTAGGGTTTTTGATAAGGATTGTAATGACTATAAGCCTGTAAAATAATATAAATAAGAACCTAGGAGGTCTAGGTAAGGTTGGTAATTTGTTGAAGGGTGTTGGTGAGTTGATGACGATGATTATGATTGTTGAGAGACTGTCGACTGTAATAAGGTTATAGAAGTGTCGAATAAGCTATATTTTGAAGGTTAGGCCACAGGCTAAGGAGCCTAGTGTGATCTATCCTACCTTTAAGATGTTCCTTAACCTCATCATGATTGTATGATTGAATATGTAATGCGTGCAGTGCCAAATTTTGTAGCAGATTAAATAAAAGAGTAGAGAAGCCAAATTTTTGTGGATGTAGCCCGGGAGGGGGTGAACCATGGTAAAATTTATGTTATGTGTGATGTTTCTTGAATGTTTACTATCTGTCAATGATTAGATTATGAATGAATGATTAATTATATGTATTAGCATGCATGAATAAGGCTAAAGATGAATGAATCTTATAAATACTTGAATCAATAACAAGTTTAATGCACAAAGAGGAAAGAACATAATCCCATATCCCCACTCATTCCTAGATTGCAAACACTTGGGTATTGGAGTCACCCATAAATTTATCTCAGGTGAGACTACATTGTGCACCCTGTGCGCAGCGTTGCCTTCTGGTTTACTAGGAGGGATGATAGTTTTATAGGGTTTTGTTGGAAACCTGTTGAAATATGAACCTGGGTTAACCCAAGAAGAAGTAAGAACTCAAAGATATAACCAAAAAATGGTTATGTTGCCGGTTTGAACTGCAAGGGATTGAGTGGACGAGATTCGTAGAAGAAACACATGGTGAATGAAAGTATAGAATGGATTTTTCAGGCCATGGAATCCAACAAAGGTGAAGAACGAAATATGGTTGAAAATGAAGGAACTTGAGTTTGCGCAGAAGGAAAACAGAAACCCTAAGATAACACCATGCAAATATCTCGACAAATACATTTTTAGTGACTTGCATGAGGTATTTTTTATCTGATTTCCCGCATTTGTTGCAGGAGTGGCTATTGAGGCTAAAATACAACCAACCTAAAAATCGAATTAGAAAGTTGGAGTGGAATTATGTGGAGATCACGTAGTTACAACCAGTTAATAACAATTTTATGTGAATAGTAGGTTTCTAGTTAGACATTATTGTTGCAAGGTTTATCATTGAATTTGAAGTAGATACCATGAATCCTTACACTGCAGTAGAGAAGGATTTTCTAAAGGGACCCAAAGGTAGGTACATCAAATCTTTGTATACTTCAATCAAGATTTTATTGTATGACAACGATGTGATTACTATGGAATTAGATAGCTAAACTTCCCTGTGTACATGGGGGAAGGGGGGAAGCACTGATATTAACTTGAGAAATGAAGGAAGAGATGGATAAAGAAAAGAAGAAGGAGGCCATGGACCCAATCATTATGGATCAAGACCAGATAAAGTAGATAATGGAAAAAACTGGAAATACGCGTAGTGGAGTACCCTACCAATATAATATGAGTAAGAAAAAGAGATCCATAGCAGATAGAGAGGGTTTGGCAAGCAATGAAGAAGAGGTAGAGGATCTTCATGCTGTGGAGTAGATTGAGGAAATCTTACGTGAAACATATGGAAGGAAAACATGATGTCCAAGGGTAGGAAAATAAGGTTGAACTCCAATCCAAATCATCGTCATTGTGGAACCTACAACCCCATGTGCGAATAATACACAAAAAGAACACCATCATTTAGACAACCAAAGTTTAGTGGAAGAAGGAAAATAGGACACGCGTCCAATCAAGGAGCATCAATTGGAGGAGCTAGTTCAGGAAGTAATAGTCAATTATCTACATCACACGAATGTAGTAGTTCAACACAGTTAAAAATGGAAGGACGTGATCCCACGATAAGGTTACCATGATTTTAGGGAGAGGCATCAGAGGGCCCTGAAAATCACTTATTCATCTGTGAGAAGATCTGGGAAGCAAAGCAGATCACATATGAGGATACAAAGCTCACACAGTTAACAATCACACTGAGAGACCACGCACTGGACTAGTACATGAGTCTATATGTAAATAGTCCACCACGAGTAACAAAGACTATTGTAGATGTGAAAAAACTATTGATAAACAAATTTCAGAAGCCCGGCTCAGAGGACCAGTATATGAATCAAATGATTGAAATTAGGCAAAAAATAGGTGAGTTTGTTTGGGAAATTGATCAGAGGTTTAGATGTCTGAAAGGTAAGTTGAAGTATCCAATGAATGACATGCAATATAGGAATTATTTGTGAACCCATTGTTACAACACTTGAAATATCCATTAAGACAATAGAAGTTCCAAACTCAAGAAAAGGCTCTGTAGGAATCCTTACAACTAGAAGAGAACCAGTATCAGTAGATAGATCCATCAATAGAGGATTTTAAGGAGGATTTTAAGAATCTAACATTTCAACTTAACCAGAATAAGGGTAAGAGAAAAGAGAAGTTGTTTGGTGTACCCTATGCAGGAAAGAAGGACACCATAAGAATGAATGTCCAAATTTTTTGAAGTATATGATGATAGAGGTTCCAAACCGATTTCCAATAGGAGGGCCATGGTACAAGATTTGTAAGACACATGGACATGATCCATATCACTATCCAATGATGGAAAAATGTAAGATAGTACCAAAAATTTCATACTGCAACTTTTGCAAGTTAGTGGGTCATGATGATAAGGATTGTAGGACGATGGAGCTAATGACAGAAAGAAATTCATATACTTATAGGGTGCAAGAAGAAATGATTATAGGACAAGTTGCATCGCATTTCAACCAGGTACCATCA
>ML797051.1:264625-275728 GCA_009831015.1 Picea engelmannii
GAGAAACACAGAGACAGATATTTCCCAAGGAAACCCATACAGGGTAAAAACCTCTTCTTCTTTATATGATAAGTATTATTTACATTCTTTACATTATCATACATTTGAGCACCAACTCATTGTGAGGCTACAACCTTTGTTTTGCAAGCTACAACTTGCTGAGAGCACCAACTTTCTATTTTTCTCTAGCACCCACTAGAAGGAAGCACCAACTCCCTGGTTTCTCTAGCTCCAACTAGAAGGAAGCACCAACTCCCTGGTTTCTCTAGCACCAACTAGAAGGAAGCACCAACTCCCTGTGTTCAATCCCCCACTTGAACCTCTGAGGACACCAGTCCTCCCTAGCACCTCCCAACCTTCCTGGTTTATGAATATGAAATACTAAAACCTATTATAGTGATATAGTGTTCAATAACAGCTTGATAGTCTCATCATGGTTCTGCAAGATTTTGCTACTCAGACTTCCTCGTTGTCTTCCAGCATGCATCCACTATCCATTATGTTCTTCTACTTTTATGCTATGTGCGCCATGTCCATTCGTTTCATAGTTCTTCTTCTATTCTTTTCAGTTGTTGCGCTATGATCCTTCTTCATGCATGAATCATATTCAACAACGTCCACAACAGTCCCCGCAACAACAAAAACCGCATCTCTTCTCTGTACTGTGTATTTATAGCTTTTGTGCACCTTGTGCATACAATGCGCGCAATACCTCTACATACTCACACCGCGTCAATATCCTCCACAACTCGAATTCTCTGTCTAATCATCATCGTGACTCTTCAACTTCTCTGGCCATTTTTCCACTCGTTCAGCATCACTGTATGTTATGTTGAGATTCCTCAGCCTCTCTACCAGTTGAGACTCTTCGTCTTCTCTGTGACAGTCAAGCTCATCTTCTTTGTTCCAGTTGCAAGCTTCAATGCTCATCCAATTGTCAATGTCCTCCATGAGCATCTTCATCCCTCTTGAAGATTCCCAAAGACTCTTCATCTCCTTTGTCAATCACCCCAAAGTGTCTTCGAGTCCTCTGGCAGAAACCATCAGTGGTTTATGGAAGTTACACTGTGACATGAAATAGTAGCCCTCCTATCTCCTTCAGTTTCATCTACACCGTTGGATTATCTCTGAAGGATATTTTCATGATGTATGCATTTCTCACTTTCGCAATTTGGAGATTTTTTGATGAGGCATCTTGACTCTTCATGTCGCAAGCTCTGAAAAGGATCTCGATTGCTCTAGCTCCCTCCTCTACATGACCACAGTCGGTGACCTCCGGTTATACCAACAATTCACCTTTTCAGTATTTCAGAATTCGTATGATCCAGTGTCTCGACATTCCCAGACGCGATCCCCGAAATTCCGAGGCAGAGCTTATCTGCACTAGGTCCTTCCTCCACATGACCACACGCGGTGACCATGGGCTGAGCTAAAAGGCGCTGCGATTTTATGGTCTTCATCGACCCCGATCGAAGGTCCACGATCTCAATGAATCAATGGTCCAGATCTCATCATGAATTCACATCTCATTGTTCCTTATATGGAGATTCTCATCACTCCAAGTCACAATAGGTGAAGCTCCGAGATGGAGCTTAGATCAACGGTTCAGAACCCTTGGTGATCTGACAGTCCATATCTTATCATGAGTTCGTATCTCGCAATTCCTATGATGGAGGTTCTCGTCACTCCAAGTCGAGATAAGCGAGACTCCAATATGGAGTCGGATCAACAGTCCATATCAAACCTCGATCTGACGGCTGAGATCATTTTTCCACTTCGTGATTTCGCCACTTCGCGATTTCACATTCTTGATGTGTAAGTTCTCAACACCTTCAAGTCCCGATCTACGAAACTCTGAAATGGAGTCAGACCAACATATTTCGGCATTTCGCACTTCGCCTCTTCTGCATTTTAATGAGTGTGCAGGTTCTCCCTGATCCAACAATGGTTGGATCTTACGCTCAGATCTAACGCCTAAGATCTATCCTCCTCTTTTGCGCATTCTTCTTGTATGAATTCATATCTGACGGTCATCGGGGATTCTGAATAAGATCCAACATTCACTGTTGATCCTCCTCTTCCATTATCACTACGCTGATCATGATGATATTTTCCATCGTTGTTTGTTCCATCAATGACAATCTCACTCCCAACTGTAAACCTTCCAACAATCCTCTGCTTTATCTCTTCTAAACTTATCAAGCTTTCTCTACATTGTCTTCCTAAAATTCTTCTGATACTTCTTCTTGTACTCATGTAATCTTCATTGTTGTACTTGCCATCAATGACAAGCATACGATGCCTGTTAAACATTTTCCAACAGAGGAAGTACTAGAAAATTAGAGGCTCTTAGCCCTATATATTGCACTCAAGGAAACACCTGCAATATGGTGGGGTGTGCACAAAGAAACAATTCAGGACTAGTATCAATGTAAAAAACTATTGCGCATTAGATTTGGTGCAGATCAAGGGAGCAATAAAATGAAGAAGTATGATGGATAGGGAACACCAGTGGAACACTTGGAGAAGTGCAATGAATAATGGAGGATGACACCACCAAAGGAATGGACTCATCACTTTATACATACATTGGTAGGAATCCTAGGGAACTGGTATATAGACCAGGAGATGCACAGAGACACTACATAATGGATAGGCTTACAGTAGAATTTTGTAGTAAACTTCTCATTTGAACATGATAAACCCAACACTAATTCAGCATTGAAGCTGATATAGGAAATGATATTTATTAATGAACCAGAAGTTGAAATCGTGACAAAATATCAACAATGGAACAGACAGACAGTCAAAGAGTTACTCTCATGCTATCATGTTGATTCAAAGGAAGCACTAGATGAATATGATTTGTGCAACATTCATATTATAGATATTGAAGGAGAAAGAGAGGTGAAATTTATATCTTAGGAGTTAAAATTATTTGTTGGACCAATCAAAGTTAAGAAAGTTAACATTGGGATGAATGACAATCTTAATATTGAAAGTATTGGATATTATTGGGATGAGAAAACAATAGAAAGAATAAAAGAGTTACTACGCGAATACAGTGATATGTTTCCAATGACATTTACAAATATGAAAGGCATAGTAGGGAAGCTAAGTGAGATGAATATACCCCTCAAACCTAAGGCTAGACCTGTTAGGAAAAAACCCTACAGATTAAAATCTAGTGTATAAGCAGAAAGTGAAAGCATAAATTGACAGAATGTTGGAATTTGGTATCATAGAACCAATAGAGGAATCTGAAAGGATAAGTCCTATGGTAGTCCAAGAAAATAAGCAAGGGGGGATAAGGATTTGTGTATATCTGAGGAAACTCAATGATGCTTGCTTACAATACCCTTGCCCTACCCCTTTTAGAGATGAGGTCTTAGAGAATGTGGGAGGCCAGGAAGCATATTCATTCACAAATAGATTCTCATGTTACCATTAGATCAACATAACTCGAGAAGACATGTATAAGACTACTTTTTCTATAGAATGGGGATCCTACCAACATACAGTCATGCCATTTGGGTTGAAGAATGCACCAACCATATTTTTAAGAGTAGTCATAGCTTCTTTTAAGGAATTCATACATCAATTTCTAGAAGTATATTTGGATGACTAGATTGTATATAGTATGTTAAAGGACCATGTAGAAGTGTTAATATTAATGTTGGAAAGATGCAGGCAATGTCAGATATCATTAAATATCAAGAAATGCATTTTTTTTACACCTTTTGGAATATTGTTGGGACATATAGTGTGTAAAAAAGGTTTACTATTGGACCCTGCTAATATTGTAGTCATTGTAAATTTACCACCACCAAAGTCAATGTGCCAGTTAAGAGAAACACTGGGACATACATGCTATTATAAGAAATGTATAAATGGATATGCACAGATTACTACACCAATGGAAAAATTGTTAAAGAAGGACACCAGATTTTAGTGGAATGAGGACTATCAGCAAGGATTGGACACTTTAAAACAAAAGATGGTAACAACACCTATACTATTATTTCCATATTGGGAAAAGGCATTTCATGTGCATGTAGATTCATCATCCATAACACTTGGAGAAATTATGGCACAGCCAAGAGCAGGGAACTTAGACCATCCTATCACCTTTACAAGAAGAAAACTATCAGAATCATAGCAGAATTACAACACCACAGAAAGAGAAGACATAGCCGTGGTATATGAACTTTGAAAATTTAGGCACTATTTACTAGGTAAACACTTTAAAATGTTCACAGACCATTCTACCCTCAAATATCTAGTCAACAAGCCAGTGTTGGGGGGGAGGATCTGTAGATGGCTATTTTTATTTCAAGAAATTGATTTGGAATTTATAGTCAAACCAAGGAAGTTGAATGCAGGACCTGATCACCTTTCAAGGGTAACTAATGGAGAAGAACCTACTAACTTGGAAGACAACTTCCCTGATGCATAGTTATTTTCAGTACAGGTAGTTGATGAATACTTCATTGATATTATTGAATACTTAATTATAGGGGTTGCACCAAAGGATTTTAACATTATGCAGAAGAAAAATATGGTAGTCAAAGTTGCAGACTATCAACTTATTGGAGGAAATTTATACAAAATGGGCACAGATAGAATTTTGAGAAGGTGTGTATTGGAACATGAAAGGCCCAGAATTTTAGTAGAAGCTCATGAAGGTATATCTAGAGGAAACTATGAAATTAAAGCTACCGCACAGAAGGTATTGCATGCAGGATTATGGTGGCCAACAATCCATAAAGATGCCAAGGAATATTTCCATAAATGTGATGTCTGTCAGAGGGTTGGAAAACCCAATAGAAGGGATGAGATGCCTCTAATACCACAAGTGACACTTTAGGTATTTGAAAAATGGGCAATAGACTTTGTGGGACCTATTAATCCACCAGAAAAAGGTCAGGATCTAGATATATCATTACTCCGATTGAATACTTAACAAGATGGGCAGAAGCAGCACCAATTAAATACTGTAGTGCAGAGACAACAACACACTTCTTGTTTGAGCAAGTGATCACCAGATTTGGATGTCCCGGGATTCTGATGAGTGACCATGGCACTCATTTTATCAATGATACCATCAGAGCTATGAATGGGGAGTTTGAATTATATCACTAGAAGAGTACACCATATCATCCAAAGGAAAATGGAACAATATAAGCCTTTTAATAAGATTTTCGAAAATGCTTTGACAAAGATCTGCAATGTCAATAGGGATGATTGGGATTTGAAAATACCAGCAGTATTATGGGAATATAGGACCACATGTAATAATTTGATAGGATAGACACCATTCAAATTGGTGTATGGGAAAGAAGTAGTGGTTCCATTAGAATTTCTGGTACGCAGTCTATGCGTAGCAGCAATTACCAATATGATAGAAATGGGTGAAATACAGGAAAGGTTAATTCAAATAATGGAAATGGAAGAGGACAGGATTCTGGAAGGATTTCATCAAGAAGTACATAAATCAAGAGACAAAACCTGACATGACAGGCATATTAAAAATAACAATTTTAAGGAGGGAGACCCAGTCTTTCTCTATGAAAGAAAATTTTCCCAACACCCCGGTAAGTTTAGAATGCATTGGATAGGGCCATATGAAGTAAATATATTCATAGATGGGGGATATGTACAACTAAAATACTTGGGAGGAACAAAACTAAAAGGAATGATCAATGGTAGTCAACTGAAACTGTACAGGGACAGTCAACCTATTAACCCTTAAAAGTTATAGTGCAGTGAGAAAGGCATGTATATAGTGTACTCTAGTAGAGATTAGGACAAAAAAACAATAAACAAAATAAAACGGGGAAAAAGGAGAAAAAGGGAAAACAAAAATTAAAAAAGGAAGAAAAACACAAAAAGACGCGGAAGTTGACTACACCACAAGAATGTGTGAAAAAAGTCATGTGCAACAATTACTGTGACAATATCGGAAGACAACGCACAAAAAAATTACACTTGGCGCAAATGCATGCAAAAAGTGAAAAATATATAGGACCAGGTCTACAAAAGGAAAAAAGCATGTGTTTATTCAACACTTAGAAATTTTTTAGCACAGAGTGAGATACAAAGAGCGTGCCCTAGATATAATTTTACGAAGAAGAAAGTGAGTGTGTGAATTGGGGAGAAGATGGCCCCACTGAAGTTCGTCACTCTAGGTCAGTATGTATGGGTTACTCAGAAGGGTCAGAGGTGAAAGGAAAGAATGAGACATCCATAGAATGTGGTTGAGCTAGAAGATGTCACCACGTTGGACATGGAATCGATCAGCCTAACACGGGTTGAATAGGAAACATCGGCAGCGCCGCAAGGTGAAATAGGATAGAGTTTTGGGGCTTGGAATGGTATTCTGAACCCTAAACCTGAGATGCCTGCAAATCCTGATGAAATAATGGGAATGCAACGAACCCGTGAAGTAGAGGAGGTGTTGGTCAAGGATATCACCAACCGACTGGATTCTGAGAGGGAAGAAGAGGATGAAGACATAGTAGAGGCATGCCCATCTTTTGTGGGAAAGAAAATAAAGGTGTAGGACACCATGGATATCATACTCCCATATATCCCAGACGAAGTGGTCACTATGGATGATATGTTGGGAAAGGTACCCAAACTTAGATACTCATACCACGATGTGCGCAATGCAGACAAATTCCTAGATTTGGTCGAGGAGACTTACTTAACAAACACAGGAGAAATTGGACCCCTAGGTAAACCAATAATGGATCCCACGTAGTGGATAACGGGGTTGTACAACTCTAGCACCATGAAATTGTTGGATATACCGCACTTTGAGCGCGGTAAGAATGTCGGGCTCTGTGTCAAACAACTTGTCACTTGCATACATGAAGGCATAATGTGGATGGATAATCCAGTACAGATAGATATGGCACTGATTTCCAAGATCATAGGACTACCTACATTCGTCGCACAGCCAGAGGAATACTTGGATAACAAGGTGAGCAACAAGGAAATCGCATAGCTAGTCAAAGTGCAGTTTGGCATCAGTCAGGATAATAGGGGCATTGTTCTCAAGGATATTAATGATAATGTGACAAGGTTTGCCAACAAGCTTATGGCTTGCAAACTATTGAGGAAATTCCAAAAAGAAGAAGCACCGGTAGGATTTATTGCAGTAGCCACGCAGTGCACGAAAGGAGTAATGATCAGCTGAGCACCACACCTGTTGAACCAGTTTTTGGTAGATTGTATAGATGCACAGGATAATGGAATCGAGTTCCATTAATCCTAAATGATCACTTTTATAGATTTGGCAAGGTGGTAGGAGCTAAATTTCTCATCTTTTATGTGTTGATGAATGCATCTATGTGAGACATTATCCAGCTTACAAACCTGTGAGATGTGGATCATTGCAGCTATGTGAGTTCTTCTCTTAGCTTACAAACCTGAGAGAAATCCCCTAAGAAGGGTATGTGGTTCCTACCTGAGACAGACATAGGAATGTAGAGATGACCTCCTCCATTCAGAGAGTTGAGAATAACTCCAGATGATTATCCAGTGGGAAAGGTGATCTATTGAGTTAAGATGTGCTTGTGGCTTAGCACAAGGTGAACGTGTGAAATCCCAAAGTGCTCGATGCATCGCCATGTGAAAAGAAATGAATATGGTGTATTAGCCTCCTCTGAGCAGAGGAGTTGATGAGAAGACTCCAGATGATTCTCATGTGTGAGGCAGTGGGAAATAAGATCTGTAGAGTGGACGTGCATGTGGACGAGCACAAGTGAATGTGTGAATATTTGGTTCTTCTGTGTAATGCAGTGAACTAGAGATATGACATACCTATGGATGTGCCCCTAGTGGATGAGAACTAGTGGGTATATCATATCCTTTGCTATATATTGTTCAAGAGTCATACCTTCCTGTAACCCTAATTGTTATGTAAATGGTACAGTTCGGCCCCACCTTAATGTGATTAATAATAAATGTAAAAGATAAATAATCTAGATAATATTAATTATAATAATAATGATTATTATTATTATATTGTGACTTATAGAGGTAAGCCCTATTGAGCCAATAGACACTTTAGTTGATAGGAAAAGTCTAATATAAGTAAAGGGAGATTCCCCATTATGAAATCATATCCTTCATGTGACTTTGGAAATTTCAGCAAGTACATCTACTTGGGAAAAGGAGCGCACCTCTCTTGGGATCTAGTCTTCTAAGGTTTGAGCACCCTCTTGTGTGCTAGGTCTTTATTGGTGGTGAAGGTATTTCTCTTGAAGAATATATCAAAGGATTTGGCTGGGTTTTCTTCCCTTGTTGAGAAGGGTTTCCCATGATATTTCTTGTGTTCTTGTGCACGGTGTTTCTTCTTGTGATCTTGGTTGCTGGAACATTATTGTCTATGGTTAAGTTAAATGATAAAATGGAATGAACTTCATTCTTAACCTAGATTATTGAAAAATTAACATGGTATCAAAACGTAGGTATTGAAGAACCCATTACACAAGCATCTACCAGTCTCCTCTCTTCTCTGCAGAACCGTACGACCCTCCTAGGGTTTCTAGAAAATCTGTACGACCTTCCTTTATGAGGTGTTTTAGCCATTAAACACTTGAATGTTGGGGATAATTTTGGAATAGGAGAGTACAGCCTCCTCCAATTCATCTCCATAGAATCTTAGAGTGACATTCCGAGCATTTTTAAATTTTGGCCCTAGGGTTTCACCAATTTTTGCAAAAATTTCAGAATTAGGGTTTCTGCAAACTCATTGAAGGAGATCTTCATCTCACCAGTTTTCTCCTATCTTTCAAATGCTTATTGGTGGTAGTCATAAGTCCAATAAAACCTAAAATTTCTAGCCTAGACTAGTCGTTAGGTTTTTTATCCTAGTTGGCAAAGGGTTGTGAAGAATTTAAAATTATGATGAACAAAAACTATGGTGGAAGATAAGCTTGATGAATTAAGAAACTTCAAATTTATTGAAAGATACAACTTCAGAGGAAGACGTATTGTGGGTCATACAAAAATATATTACCAGAGAGAGTTATCAATGAATGGAAAGAGGATTACGTCAGGACAAGGAAGCCAATCACCTACTCAAACCCTTACATTGAAGGTCCAGCTTCAAAATAACAAAGATGAAAAAAGGTGACACCATGACTATCTTCTTCATAAAGATCTCAAAGGATAGAGATTATCCAAGAGCCATTGGAGAAATCATATAAGAATCCTCAAGTATGCACTTATATATATTATTTTTATCATTATCATGAGGGAAATTGCAGGAGGAAGGAGCCTTTGTTGAAGTCATGGATCTAGAGGGATCTCAGTGCATTCAGAGGAACAACACACTCAAAGTAAAGACTCTAGTTTTGATTGTTGCAATTGTCATTCCTCTAACTTATATTTCTATAATTTTTCTACATTACAAGTAGGTGTTGTAGTTGTGACAACATTCCTTAAATTGTTTTGATTCTAGAGATGTACTCATTATTCTCCTTTAGGAGATATTCTTGTGTTGGATTTTTTTTTTGTATTCCCTTTCCAGATAAGTTAACAAGAAAAGGAAGGTGTTTATCCTTCAAAGGGATCCACTTGACTCAGAAGGATTCAAAACTATTTGAGAAAGAGGAAGAATAAAACCATCATTGAGGAAACCATTGTAATAATGCATGATCAGAATCCTTCTATGATTATATGGGTAGAAGCATGCATGACACAATATATGTTCAAAACAAGATTCTTCACCAGACTTTGAAAAACAAAAATCCCGAAGAAGCCTCCACCAAAGTGAAGCCTCATATTAAACACTTCAGGATATTTGGGTACCGAGTGTATTTTCATGTACCCAAAGAGAAGAAATCCAAGCTATATCCGTTAGAAAGAAAGGATACAATGAATCTTCAAAGACATTCCAGATCGACATCCCTAGTCATAGACAGATTGATATAAGAAAAAATGTTGTCCTTGAAGAAGATATAATCTTTCAAAGACCCAGAGAATCTCATATGGAGATTGATAGTGAGACAATACCTTCTCCCCCTTCAACAGTCTAGAGGGAGACAAATATTATTCCAGTTGATCCAATTTCTCCAGTTAATATGTTTGGATATATTGCAGTAGGGCATAAAAGGCCTACCTAGACTCACTCTGCAAGAGGCAGAGAAACATACAATCCTCTCAAGGCACATCCCAAGAAAGAAAAAGATAATTTCAAGATATCCTTCATACATGAGCCACTTCATTGATGTTGAGCTTCCTTGTATTAGAGAAGCAACAATAAAACAGGTATGGAAAGATGCCATAACAGAAGAATACCAATATATCTTAAAGAATGATGTATAAGATATTATTCGGGGACCATGTTGGCCCTTGGTTATGGAAATAATCGAAGCTCAAGGAATAAAAGGCAGAATGAGAACTGCGTGGAATACACAGTGATTGTTACTAGGTCAAAGTGAGCAAAGAGTAGAAAAGGCAGAGCGAAGTAAAAGGAAGCAAGCGGTTGGATGAAGAGATCGAGGATGAAAGATCAGCAAGGAAGAAGGATTGTGGACAACTCAGCAAGAGGAAAAATCCACCCTTGGATGTTTTGGAGCACCGTGCGAGAAGGAAGGAAAGACAGGTTGGTGAAGACCTGAAAACATGGGTCAAGTTTACCTAGGGTTTTAGACACCTAGGGTTTTGGTATCTAGGGTTTTGACACCTAGGTTTTGGCCTAAGGATGTCAGTGAGTGATTGTAATGTATAAATAGAGGTCAAGAGGACCTGGGTTGTTGTTGTTGTTGTTTTTGTTGTTGTCATTGTTATCACTATTGTTATTCTGTGAGTAATATCATGTGAGAGAGAAGTGTTGAGTACAAGAGCCTTCTGTATTGTAAGATCTTTAGCTGGTTGCGGAGATCAATCCTGCAACTGGGTGCACAGGGAGGGGAGAGATAGAAAGAAGAAGAAAGAAGATCTTTTCTCTAAGAACACAGACAAGAACTGTATGCTTCATCTTAATACATTATAAAGCACAGTTCTTTGGACATAGCCCTAGAGAGAGGGTCAACCACGTATATCATGTCTTGTGTGTGTGATTGATGTTGTGCTCTTTTGCCTTAATAT
>ML797051.1:283274-299125 GCA_009831015.1 Picea engelmannii
TGAGCCATGCTTCGTCACCGGGAGAGATGCCAAATCAACAGTCGAAGAATCGACTCGCCTATAATTATAGGACCCCTAACAGGACTGAACCCTAATCTTAGTACAGAGGATTGGTTGGAGAGATATATCTTTACTTATATACATGAGATTTTCTTTGGAGGAATCCATCAAGATCTATACGAGTGGTTAGCCAAGTTAGCAGATACCCAATTTGAGATCATATCTAGACCTCATGTAGTTTGGACATCGGTGATGATCAAGAAAGTCGAGAGAGTTGATAACGTTGTGTCACGAGAAGTAGATCACTGGTTTGATAGCACCATTGGAGGGTACATCACCGAGTTTGTTGTTGGCAGAGTAGAGTCATATAGCCAAGCCAAGAGATATTTCTTCAAGGGACCCAGAGGAAAATTTTTACATTTTCTGAAGTTGAGGATCAAGATGTTATTGCATGAGAAGAACATCTTGAAGATACAGTAGATTGGTCAGATTTGAAAACGCTAATGTTCAAAAATTCAGACAGCGACACAGAAGTTGGACATATGTGCAATGGGAGAGCATTCAGGGAAGTTCATCTTGTGAACTTATTCAAGTAGAACTATGGGGACGAGGGATTCTACAGTGGAGAATAGGCAGACCCGACGGATGAATAAAATTCAGAACTTGCTAGGGCTGAGGAAGGGAAAGCTAAAGAACCTCGCCGGGATGAGCCAGAAACTTCAGGAACTACGCAAACTGCTGAAGAAAGTACTATTATCCCTCATGTTTCTTCAGCAGCACTAAGCAATCAGAATAGTCAGAGTCACCAGAGTCCTCGGAGTAATATTACTAGCAGTTCAGCATATACGTAGAAAGGAAACCTAGGAAGCTCTATGGAAGATGAGATGAGACTCCCTATCTTTAGGGGAGATGGGTCTGAAGACCCTGATTAGCACTAGTTTCTATGAAAATCCATATGGAATATTAAAAATGTCACTAATGAAGCTGTTAAAAGAACTCAGTTTAGTACTACCCTAAGGGATCGCGCACAGAGCTGGTACATGACGCTTGCCCAAGGACTTGCACAAACCAAGCCACCGAATGAGATCAAGAATGAGTTAACTACAGAGTTCAAGAAAACCAAATAGGAATCAAAATGTATTACAGATCTGAAAGAGATCAAGAAGTTAGTTGAACCTGTTTGGGAATTCGATCAGAGATTTAAGACCTTAACAGATCGATTGACTTTTCAGATCCTAGATGAGCAGAACAAAGAGTGGTTCATTACTTCCCCTTTACCACACATCAGAGTTCCTCTGATGCAACAAAAGATTGCTTCACAGGTTGAGGCACTGGAGATCGCCATGAAGTTAGAATCATCCCCTATGGGAGAATCCATCTCAGGTATGAGTCAGATCCTGAGTCAGCTAACTAGTTTGTCTCTGCAGGTCAAAGATATGAAGAAAGACAAGGGAAAAGATAAAAGAGAAGACATATGGTGTGTCAGATGCATAACAGAAGGCCATTATAAGGACCATTGTTCCATATTCCATGAATACTTGGCCTTTGGAGCTTCGATCCCTTTGAAGGAAGTCACCTTACCCTGGTGTGACGTATGTTGAAATAGACATCACCCTGGTGAGTGCTGTTACATGAAAAAATATGTTCAGACACCCACACATTTGTATTTCAGGTTATGTAAGTCCATGGGACATGATGATATGGATTGCAGGGGTTACGATCTCATGCATGAAAGGTCAAGAGAGATATACAAAATTCATGGCAAAGTACAACAAGAAGGAAACACTACGTAGTATAACTCCCCTAGGAGAGGGAACTTCAATCTTCGCGGTCAATTCAAAGGACAAGGACAAGGACAAGGAGGAGGTATGGGTCAAGGTCGAGGACAAATCATCTGTTATAATTGTGCACAGCTAGGACACCTAGCAAGGGACTGTCAGAACCCTTGCACTACTTGCAGCTACTACAACTCCTTCGAGCATGTTATCGAGGAATGTCTAGCATTGTTGGCTAAGCTTCAGGAGAGATGAGGACCTTTGTAGAACTCGCAAGTGAAACTAATATACGTTGAACCTCGTGGAGAAAACCCCAGAGTCATTGTTATCACTAGAGGAGGTGTTGTTACAGGAGAAGACAAATTGATCCAAGGAAATATTACAAAAGACTCAGGAATCATGAAAGTTGCATAGAAGACCCAAACTTTTGATGCAAAGAAAGAAAGACATATATTTGAGGAGGCAAGAAAAGAGTTCAAAGAAGACCAGGGCTCTTCATCAAAGACATGGCCAGAAGTAAGAGAATATGGAATGCCTCTTCCATTTGATCAGTCTACTTCACCAAAAGAAAGAAAAGAGGTAAGCAAGCTCATGGAATTTTTATATACTTACATTAAGTTGATTCAGGATGAAAGAGTTGTACAAGAACTACAAAATTTAATCACACAGTATGAGCTAGGAAAGATATACCCCTTATTGAATAGGGAAGTACACCAAATCGCTAAAAAGAGAAGGACAAATAAGGAATTACACTTGAATTCTCAAATAGGAGAATATGATATAGACTATGTGGTCCTCGACTTAGGGTCGGAGGTCAATGTCATGACGAAGAAAACCTGGGAAATGATGGGAAAACCGAATTTGATCAATTCCCCTATCAGGCTAAGGATGGCTAATTAGCAAGCTTTCATCCCTTTTGGACAATTTCAACATTTCCCTGTGGACATTGATGGAGTAAGAACGTTTTCATATTTTGAGGTAATTGAGATAGTTGATGATAGTTTTCCTTACCCTGCGTTGTTAGAAATTGATTGGGCTTTCAATAATTCCAATGTGGTTGATTTAAAGAAAATGCATATGATGTATGAAAGATATGGCCTTAGGGTCATTGCACCCCTGGATCCAGATGAAGGTCAATGATACACAGAGCCCATTAGAGAAGAAGACCGTGCATATGAACTAGAAAACATATACAAATTAACAACCAGACAGCATGATTACATTAATCCTACAAATGATGGAAATCTAAGTTGGCGAAATGATGGCACATGTTCATCAGACTCAGAAGAAGCACTGGAGAACTGGAAGAATAAAATGTATGAAGTATCTACTAGAATATGTGCTAGATTAACTAGAGAAGTTCACAGGATCGGCACAATAGTAAGCAACTTACCCACCTTTGATGGTTTGAATCCTTTAGAAACCTTCTTTTCGGACTTTGAAGAAAGTGTACCAATGCAACAAAGATTGTTGGCAATGGATGAGGCCCTGAAGGCCACACCAGAAAGATGGTGGGGGACACACAAAACCAACATTACAAACTGGGTACAATGTCATACCATCATGATAGCATAGTTCTCATCACAAGTAGAAGGCTGCAAAGTTCGATACACAGGTCGAAGTTGCCCAAAGGACCACGTGCGAAGTTGTGAAGAATACTGGAGCAACATTCCTCAAGAGCAGTGGATGCACAAATTCATTAACACGTTGGAAACGACACCTATCAATTGGTACCTTCAAGCAGAGTTGTGCCTCATCACTACATATTGGGAAGGTATGACTCAGAATTTTGTAACCACCTTCTTATTTGAAATTCAATATCCTTCAGTAGATCAAGCATTTCATATTGTGAGATAGAAAGTACTTGAGGAGGCATCTAACCTCCCTTTGGAACAAGAAGAGGACGAATGGATTGCACCTCTCCAGAAACTGCAAGGTTGTTACAACATCGATGTTGATGAAGACGATGATCCAAGAAAGGTGAACATCGCAAAAAAAGAAGGCCAAAGAGATGTGGAAGGACCAGGAGTTGAGTTACCATTCATTGCTCATCCAATCAATATCAATAAGGTCAATGTTGGAACAAAGCAGACACCGAAGCTTGCAAATGTTGGAGATTATTGGGATGTTGCCACTATTGACAAGATTACAGAATTATTGCATGAATATCAGGACTTGTTTCCAACCAATTTCAATGATATGAAGGGATTAAAGGGCCTATGGGAGAGATGAGGATCCCTTTGAAACCATATGCAAGACCAATCAAATAGATACCCTACATATTGAACCCTAAATATAAGGAGAAAGTGAAGATTGAGCTCGACAGAATGTTGGAAGTTGGGATTATAGAACCTGTCGAAGAATCAGAATGGATTATCCCTATGGTGGTGCAATACAAGAAGATAGGAGAAATCAAGATCTATGTAGATATCAGGAAGTTGAATGATTCCTATTTGCATGACCCCTTCCCTACACCATTCACTGACGAAGTGTTAGATAATGTGGGAGGCCAGGAAGTATATTCTTTTACAGATGGATTTTTAGGATACCATCAGAGCCAGATTTCCAAGGAAGACCACCATAAGACCACATTTGCAATAGAATGGGGGTCCTATCAATATACAATGATGCCATTTGGATTGAAGAATTCCCCAGCCATCTTTTCCAGGGTGGTGGTCGAAGCATTCAAGGAGTTTTTCATAAATTTCTAGAAGCATATTTTGATGATTGGATTGTCTTTAACTTATTGAAAAATCATATTGAATCTCTAAGGATAATGTTGGATAAATGCAGGCAGTGTCAAATTGCCTTGAATTTGAAGAAATGCATGTTCTTCTCACCATTTGGAGTGATTTTAGGTCATATTGTATGCAAGCAGGGATTGTTGGTAGATCCATATAAAATTGCCATTATAGTTGATCTACTCCCTCCTACTTCAGTCAAACAACTACGCACCGTGCTGGGACACACATGATATTACAGGAAGCTAATTAAGGGATATGCCCAGATTACAACACCCATGGAGAATCTTTTGAAGAAAGACTGTCAGTTCAGTTGGACGGAAGAATGCCATTAGAGCTTCGACACACTGAAACAGAAAATGGTTATTGCGCCTATTCTAGTTTTTCCAGATTGGAGCAAGTTTCATGTGCATGTAAATGCATATTCTATTTAATTAGGAGTAGTGTTAGCACAACCCGGGGAAGGAGATATTAACCATCCATTAGCCTTTTCCAGCATGAAGCTATAATTGTTGAGATCAATTACACCACTACGGAGCGAGAGGGGCTAGCCATGGTGTATGCGTTGCAGACATTTCACCACTACTTGTTGGGAGGACACTTTAAAATGTTCACTGATCACTCCGCATTGAAATACCTAGTCAACAATCCAGTGTTGGGGGGGATAATATGTAGTTGGCTTCTTCTATTTCAGGAATATGACTTTGAGATCGTAGTAAAGCCAAGAAGAATGAACAAAGGTCCTGACCACTTGTCGAGGTTGGAACATGGAGAAGAGCCCACTAGTTTGGAGGATACATTGTTGGATGCATAGTTGTTGACAATTAGAAATATTGATGACCACTTCGCAGAAATAGCCCAGTTCCTGTCAACAGGAATGGCACCTAGCGAATATGCAATTCCACAGAAGAAACAACTAGTAGTGCGCACTGCAGACTTTTCACTTATAGTTGGATAGCTCTACAAGATGGGAACTGATGAGATATTGAGAAGATGTGTTATGGAGGAAAAGGGATTGTTGATCCTCATAGAAGCTCATGAAGGCATTGCAGGAGGACATTATGCAGGTAAAGAAACTGCACAGAAGGTTCTTAGATCTAGCCTTTGGTGGTCTACCTTACATAGAGATGCTAAAGACTATTACAGAGCCTGCGATGTATGCCAAAGAATTGGGAAACCATCCAGAAGAGATAAAATTCCACTAGCACCATAGTTGACCCTACAAGCATTTGATAAATGGGCCATTGAATTCGTAGGACCTATAAACCCACCAGGAAAGTGCATAGGAGCAAGGTACACAATTACAGTAACAAAGTACTTGACCAGATGGGCTGAAGCAAGAGAAGTTAAGGACTGTAGTGCAACTACAAATTCACGCTTCATATTTGATGACATCATAACCAGGTTTGGATGCCCAGAGATCCTTATGAGTGATCAAGGCACACATTTCATAAATAAAACAATTGAAGCCATGACTGAGGAATTTGCAGTCCATCACCAGAAGAGCACGCCTTACCATCCACAAGAAAATGGGACAGTGGAAGCATTCAATAAGATCCTGGAGACAGCGTTGATGAATATTTGTAGTGTGAATAGGGATGACTGGGATTTAAGAGTACCAGTAGTACTATGGGCCTATAGAACTACTTGCAAGAAGCTAACAATGCCTTTCAAGTTGGTATATGGTCTCGAAGCCATTGTCCCAATGGAATACCTTGTACCAAGCTTAATAATTGTTGCATTTACAGATATGGATGGCACTGGCATTGTTCAAGAGAGGCTTTCACAATTGGTTGAACTCGAAGAAGATAGATTTATTGCAGGATTCCATCAGSAGGTGCAAAAGGAAAGAGAGAAGGCCTATCATGAMAGGCACATCAAGAAGAAGGCATTCAAGCAAGGTGATATAGTATTGGTATATGATAGTAAGTTCATAAAACATCCTGGGAAGTTCAGAACRCATTGGCTCGGGCCATATGAGATTGCCTATGTTACATAAGGAGGAGTTGCGTAGTTGAAGACTTTGAAGGGAGAATGGAAGGAAGGATTAGTGAATGGGATATGGATGAAGTTGTAATATGACAACCAGCTGCCTCACARCTCTAAGTAAAAGCATAAGGAAAAGGGTCTAAGTACCAGGTGCAGTTGAAACTGGATACCAAACACAGAAAAGACAGTCTGCACAAAAGAAGGAGATGATGCATGGAGCAGAAAGTGAAGGCTGCACTACRCAGTATGAAGTCRAAGTAAAACAGAAGAATCAKATATGAAGTGCCTCGGGGCGAGTCACAGGTGAGTGTTGGGGGATTTTTGTCCCTTGGTTATGGAAATAAGCGAAKCTCAAGGGAGAAAAGGCAGAATGTGAACTGTGCAGAAGACACAGTGATTGTTACTGGGTCGAAGTGAGCAAAGAGCAGAAAAGGYGGAGCAAAGTAAAAGGAAGCAAGTCATTGGATGAGGAGATCAAGGATGACAGATCGGTAAGGAATAAGGATCATGGACAACTCGGCAAGAGAAAAAATCCACCGTTGGAAGCTTTGGAGCACCACACGAGAAGGAAGGAAAGACAGGCTGGCGAAGCCCTGAAAACACGGGTCAAGTTGACCTAGGGTTTTAGACACCTAGGGTTTTGGTATCTAGGGTTTTGACACCTAGGTTTTGGCCTAAGGATGTTGGTGAGTGATTGTAATGTATAAATAAAGGTCAATAGGACCTGGGTTTTTGTTGTTGTTGTTGTTGTTGTTGTTGTTGTTGTTGTTGTTGTTGTTGTTGTTGTTGTTGTTGTTGTATTGTAATACACGATATTACAATACAATATCGTGTATTGTATATCTTACAATACACGATATTGTTATTGTGTGAGTAATATTGTGTAAGAAAGAAGTGTTGAGTACGAGATCCTTATGTATTGTAAGATCTTCAACTGGGTGCAAAGATCAACCATGCAGTTGGGTATGCGAGGAGGGGAGAGATAGAAATAATAAGAAAGAAGATTTGTTAGCTAAGAGCGTAAACAAGAACTGTATGCTTCATCTTAATACATTATAAAGCACAGTTCTGTGGACATATCCCTAGAGAGAGGGTGAACCACGTATATCATGTCTTGTGTGTTTGATTGATGTTGTGCTCTTTTGCCTTGATATACTATTATTGCATCACTGTGGTAGATCTGATAGATGTATGGAATAGATCTAATATGATAAGTGATATATTCATGTTGTATTGTTCTAGTGTTGGATCCACTTTATAGTTCCCTTGGTTGTAGACATCTTTGTCCTGCAACCCCCCCATAGTTGCTTTGGGTGAGACTGCATCTTCTTCACAGGTGTAGCCAAAAGTGCCAGTAGTTAGGGTTTGTTGGTGCGTTGTTATAGCGTTGAACCCTAGGTCTACCCCTGTGCCAACAAACCATAAGGGAATTCTATGGTAACTTCCAAGTGGATCTATAAGATCAATCATGCAGTTGATGGAAGTGTTGAGAAATACAGAACGAGATCTATAGCCAGAGGTTTCTCATAACCATAGGGATTTGTCTATGATAAGACACTTGACCTAGTGAAACTGATACACTTCCATCCATACTACCATCCATGAGTTGGAAACTATATCAGATAGATATATTCTTGATGAGTTTGTATTTCAGCAAGAGTGTTGTTGATCCAAAACTATATCATTACAGTATTGGTGACGAGAGCCTGATCCTGATGACTTATTGAGAAAGCATTGTTATTGGATACAAGTAATCCTTGACTTATGAATTCGAGATGAAGAATCTAAGTATGATGCACTACTTCTTGGGGCAAGAAGTATGATAGAGGAACGATAAGATTTTCCTGAGTCAAGGAAAAATATTAAAGAAGTTTAGTATGAAAGAATGCAAAATCCATCGTGATGGATTTAAAGAAGAATATTGATGATGATTCAGATGAGACTGATCCACAACTGATTGGATCACTAATGTATCTGATTAACACCAAACTTGATTCATGCCATGCAGTGAATGTGCCTAGTCATTTCATGAGTCAACCGAGACAGACTCACTAGACAATAGAAAAACATGTATTGAGATATATATGAGGCACAGTTGGATATGGATTGAGATATGCCTCTAGTATGAACTTAATTTTGCAAGATATGTCGATTCAGATTGAGAAGAAAGTACAGTGAACCAAAAAAAAACATCCAGTTGATGTTCTATCATGAAATTTTCCATGGTTTCCTAATGCAGTAGGAAACAAAACTCGGTAGCCTTGAGTACCACAGAGGAAGAGTATATAGCATCGAGTATGCAAAGAAATGTGGCTTCACAAGCTTCTAACAGATTTACTTGACAATGAGATGGATCCTATGATGATAACCAAGAACCGTGAGTAAAGCTCCTTGAGAACCCAGTGGTTCCTGATGAATAGAAATACGATGAGATGAAATATCATTATCTCATAGATATGATGCAGAGGAAAATTGTACACATGCAGTACCTTCCTACACATGAGAAAATTGTAGATATCTTCACCAAATTAACTTCATGAAGAATGGATCCCTAGTTGAGAGGGAGTGTCGATAACTCTAGCCAAGACAAAATTCAAAATACATCCATGTGAGACTTGGCATGATAAAGAATGCCTCCCTAGTTGAGAAGGAGTTTTGATGAATGGAGCTATGTGAGACATTATTCATCTTACAAACCTGTGAGATGTGGATCATTGCAGTTATTTGAGTCTTTCTCTCAACTTACAAACCTAACAGAAATCCTCTAAGAAGGGCACATGGTTCTTTCCTGAGATAGAGCTAGGAACATAGAGATGACCTCCTCCATTCAGAGAGTTGAGAAGAACTCCAGATGATTATCTAGTGGGAAAGGTGATATGTTGAGTTAAAACGTGCATGTGGTTGAGCACAAGGTGAACATGTGAAATCCCAAAGTGTTGGGTGCATCGTCATGTGAACAGAAATGAAGATGAAGTATTAGCCTCTTCTGAGAAGCAGAGTTGATGAGAAGACTCCAAATGATTATCATGTGTGAGGCAGTGGGAAAGAAGATATATAGAGTGGGCGTGCATGTGGACGAGCACAGGTGAACGTGTGAAGATTTGGTTCTTCTGTGTAAGGCAATGAACCAGAGATATGGCATCCCTATGGATGTGCCCCTAGTGGATGAGCACTAGTGGGTGTATCAGATCCTTTTCTATATATTTTTCAAGATTCATACCTGCATGTAACCCTAATTGTTATGTAAAGGATACAGGTTGCCCCCACCTTAATGTGATTAATAATAACTGTAAAATTTAATTAATCTGGATAATATTAATTATAATAATGATTAGTATTGTTATTATATTGTGACTTATAGAGGTCGGCCATATTAAGCCAATAGACACTTCAGTTGATAGGACAAGTCTAACATAAGTAAAGGGAGATTTCCCATTGTGGAATGATATCCTTCATGTGAGTTTGGAAATTTCAGCAATTACATATACTTGGGAAAAGGTGTGAACCTCTCTTGGGCACTAGTCTTCTAAGGTTTGAGCACCCTCTTGTGTGCTAGGTATTTCTTGGTGGTGAAGGTATTTATCTTGAAGAATATAGAAAAGGATTTGGCTGGGTTTTCTTCCCTTGTTTAGAAGGGTTTCCCAGGATACTTCTTGTTTTCTTGTGCATGGTGTTTCTTCTTGTGATCTTGGTTGCTGCAACATTATTATCTATGGTTAAGTTAAATCATAAATTGGAATAAACTTCATGCTTAACCTAGATTATTGAAAAATCAACATTATGGATAGGAAAGGGAAATTTTATGCAGACAGATATGAGTCCCTCTCCCAGGCCAAGGATAACAAAACTCAACAAGAAAGCAACACAGTTTTTGCAATGTTGTTGGAAGAGATACAATAGCACACAGATAATGTGTGGTGCATACCTATGGAGGTAATCCAAGAGATAGAAGGGATATCTAGGTTCAAGGCATCCAGACACCACATGTGGATCTAGGTCGTAAGGGATCCAAAGAATGCGTGGCTAGAAATTCAATATTGTGTCACTGAAGTTGACTGGATAGTCAAAGATTGGTCTGTGTAATGGTAGATTCCAGTAACAAAACAAGAAACAAGGTCATTCACGACACAAACATTTAAGCCCAAGGACAAGGCTAAAGCATGTTCCTCAACGAGAACAAACAACCCATCTGATAATACTAGAAAGGTTGCAGAGCGGAATCAGTCATCTGAAAGGAGTGCAATGTCGAAAATACCAAGGAGGACACAAACTGTGACAAGGACAGGAAGCCATCCATAAAACGAAAAGGGGGATACTTCACATGATGGGGAAGAGAGGGTCCAAGGTACAACAAGTGGGGTGTATCCCTTATAGACAATAAGGAAGCCAATGCAAGAAAAAGAGGTGCGCAAAAAGAGGAAATGCATCACAGAAGACCTAATCATCACCCTAACAGAGGATGATGCAAAGTTAGTCATGGACAATGTCCAATATAGGGGGGAATATGTGGTCTGTATTAGAGGGGCACAGAGAGGAGAGTTCATGGCCAAGCTCATCGAATTCCATGAAACTCTACAACAAGTATGGAGCCAAGAAGTACCACAGGCCACAGGGACCCCTTGTGCAGAAAGAAGGAGAGGAGACTGTACAAATTGTAGTACAAGGCAAGGAGGCATTTATAGTCACACGCCAAATGATCAAAATGGATTAGGAGAATACGTAGAAACCCATGGGGGACATGGATAAATTTTAAGTTTTCATGGCACAAATACCCACCAAGGAACTATACGGACTCTAGGCCAATGTAATGTAAAAATTGCAATCCAGGTCCCACATGGATGCACCCAACTTGGAGGTGGGTAGAGGAGTTGCTAAAATGTTACAAATAACATGAAACTAACTGACCTCGAAGAAAGAGGAGGAGAAATAAAGCGTATATAAAGTAGAACATGGATTAACAACAGTATATGATCACATCCCAGACAACGCGCAAGAAATGGAGAGGAGTGAAGAGGAGAAGATCAACATGATTTCACAAACAATTGACAAATATAAGAAGGAAATTGAAGAGCTCAAAGAAAGGCTCTATCCTACGAATCCTCTGGAGGTTTGATAATAGAAATAACAATAAGTTGCACTCCAGATAGTTGAGATGGATAAATAAGCAAGGGAATTAGAAGAGTTGATTAATAGAACCGCATAGATATGGACTATTCTGGAAGAAGATGAAAAGGTCCAATAGTGGGACCAACAAGAGGAGAGAATCAGCATTGTCATATAGGAGCTAAAGAAACGGTAGAAAACAATGAGTATCATGGAGCGCTTGAAGGGCACTCAAGAAATGAAGACTCTGCAAACAGAGTTGAAAATAGTGCAGACAAAGAAGCAAGAAATATAAGCCAAATTGGAACCCCTCCAAGAACAAGCAGGATAGCTGATTACATATTTGGAGGAAGAGAAGACAAGTATGGTACATGCATAGTCATAGGGCACAACATTAATGCAGGATAATATAACAGCGCAGGTAGTGGAGACGCTAACAGGAAAAGTTGTGCAGATGAGGGAAAAAGGAAACGTACTAGCAGAAAAGTTCCATAGTTTGGACAGGGAAGTACAGGGAGTGTGCACCACCTGAGTTGCTTGGGATGAGCCACGTGTTAGTGTTTGGGGCCTATTGGGCATAGGCCTATTTTTAGAAGGAAGGTTATTATGGGTTCGTGCCTATTTTTGGAGAAAATATCTATTTTGGGAAAAACCTAATTTTGGAAAGGAAGACCTAATTTTGGAGTGCACACAACAAATGGCAAGAAAGAAGCATATAGAAAAAGAAGGAAAAGCAGCATGAAAGAGGAAAATAAATGTGCCACACAGGTAGGAAAGCCTAACCATGATAGGGTTAGGATTTTTTATAAGGATTGTAACAGTTATAAGCCTGTAAAATAATATAAATAAGAACTTAGGAGTTCTAGGTAAGGTTGGTAAGTTGTTGAAGGGTGTTGGTGAGTTGATGACGATTATTATGATTGTTGAGATATTGTCGATTGTAATAAGGTTGTAGAAGAGTCGAATAAGATTTTTCAGTAGATTAAATAAAAGAGAAGAGAAGCCAAATGTGTGTGGATGTAGCCCCAAGAGGGGGTGAACCAAGGTAAAACTTGTGTTATGTGTGATGTTTCTTGGATTTTTTCTTTATATCAATTATTAGATTATGAATGAATGATTAAATAGATGTATTAGTATTCATGAATAAGGACAAAGATAAATTAATATTAGAAATAATTGAATCAATAACAATTTTGATGCAAAATGAGGAAAGAACATAATCCCATATCCCCACCCATTCCTAGACTGAAAACATATGGGTATTGCAGTCACCCATAAAGCTATCTTGGGTGAGACTGTGATGTGCATCCTCTATGCAGTGTTTCCTTCTGGTTTACTAGGAGGGTCGATAGTTTTAGAAGGTTTTGTTGGAAAACCCGTTGAAATATGAACTTGGTTCAACCCAAGAAGAAGTAAGAATTCAGAGATCTAACCAACATAGACACATAAAGAAGAAAAATTTTAAGGAATGAGATTCAGTTCTCCTCTATGACAGTAAATACTTACAACACCTAGGGAAATTTAGGATGCATTGTTTAGGGCCATATGAGATCAAGTTTGTCACAGATGGAGGTGTTGTGTAGTAGAAGGATTTAATAGGAAAAGAGATGCAAGGATTGGTGCATGGTAATCGAATGAAACTATATAGGGAAATTCAACCCAATAACCGTCAGTAGTTGCAATGCAGAAAAGTAGAGTTGTACATAGTGTATATAGTAGAAACTGAAAAAGAAAGAAAAAAGTGGAAAAAGATGAAAAGAAAGAGAAAAAAATGAGAAAAATGTAAAAAGATGAAGTAGATGGCTAAGTGTTTTACAGGAAGTTAGATGATTTAGCACGCAGAAGACAACAATTAGTATGGAAAGAAATTGAATATGTTGCACGCCAGAGAAAGGTTACCAAACATAAAAAGAAAAAAATCCACGCACCAAGACAGAAAGAAATCGGAAAAAGGAAGTGGCTGGAAAAGTATAGCACAACAGAGAATTTATGACATGACTATAAAAGGAGAAATAATGAACGACAAGACTCATTGTGAATTTATGTAGAAGAGAGATAAGGAATAAAATTGAGTACGAGAAAGTGATTTCAAGGTGATTTAGTGAAGATTCAGAGCAACCCAATCTAGATTTAACATAATGGTGTCATCGAAGGTCATAGCTCTCAGTCGAACTGCAAGGAAAACATGCAATTCCATGAGGTCTCCATAGGATAAAGTGGCCTGGGGGGTAAACATTCAGCCTAAGGGAGTGTTGGACGTGGATATCATTCCTTCACCATCCATTGAGCCAGTGATTCCTACACTTGTAGAAGAACAGCATGTTCCAACAACAGAGGAGATCGAGGTCGAGACGCAGGGAGAAACAGGAAACCCTAGCATAGAGTATAACCCCACATAGAAACTCAAATTAGGAGAACCACAACATATGGATGGACACAATTATGATCGAATAGAGTCGGATGAGCCTAGAGGATAGGTCAAAGAAGCATAGAACCTTGTTGCAAAACTAGTGCAGCAGTCGAAGGAAGTACTGGTGGAAGATGTTACAAGCCATCAAGATTCAGACATAGAAGAAAAAGAGGATATACACCAAGAAGTAGGGAAATAGACAGTGACAGTGAAGACAAATGGAAAACAAAAAGTACAAATATCACTTGGTAAACAGAAATAAGTAACACTGAAACTGGTGCGCATACCCAAAGGAGTTAAGATCCTTCCTATCATGTTAGGATGTGTGGATAAACTGAAGTATGTAGATCATGATATGTCATATAGGGTCAAGTTCCCTGAGTTTGTGCCACAAGTCTATATGGAAAGGAAAGGTACAAGTCCATCATGGGTTCTAATTTTAGAGTGAAAGAAATGCATTGCAGGATTGTATAACATAGGTATCATGAACCTATTGGAAATTCCCCACTTTGGGAGAGGAAAAGACATAAATGTTTATGTGAAACGGTTATTTCCCTTGCTGCATGGAGGTGTTCTATGGATGGATAGACCAATATCAATAGATGTATATTTAATTGTAGAGATTATGGGGTTGCCAATAGATGGAGAAAATACATAACAATATTTAGATGAAAAGATAAAGGAGAAAGATATGGCAGAGGAGATGAAGAAAAAATATAACACTGATAGAGGATACAGTGGGTTGATCATTAACAGAATCAGTGAACCAGCAACTAGATTGGTGAACAAGATGATGGATTGTAAACTTCTAAGGAAATTTTGCATGGAAGAAGCACCTGCAGGAGTCATAGCAGCAATTGTGCAGTGCACAAAGGGAAGTCTACTCAGTTGGACCCCATATTTACTGAATTTGTTTTTGAATGACTGCAAGGATGCACAGGATCTTGGAATAGAGTTCCACTATGCATGGTTGATTATATTGATATCTTTGGTGGGTTGGGGAGAACCCAAATATAGTGGCTTTTACTTGAGGAGAGGAAAGTGTCGCATAGTAAATTATACAACATTGTGGCACACTTCAGATGAAAAACAAAGAAAGGAAAATTCCATCATATTTTCTATGTATTATGATGAGATGCAGGAAACGTTGGTTGATACATGGAGGATACCATCAAAAGTGGTGGAAGAGTATCAAAGCATAGCTAACTTTCAAGCTTCCAAACACAACATGTAGATTCGGGCCAAAATGGATCCCAAGAAGGTATGGCTACAATTGAGGTGGTGTGTGATAGGAGAGGAAGTGCAGTGGGCCATGAAAGACTGGCCTGAAACATGGAAGGTATCGGTAGTTTCCAAGAAGGTATCAAAAGGTAATCCATAAGCAAAAGGTGGCACTTCACAGAAGTCAAACAGTCCAGCAACAAATAAAAGAAAGGAAATAGAACATGTGAAGGAAACAAGGGGGAGCGCAACAGTTAGAAAGACAAGGTAGAAGAAACCTATCCCCAAACCTTTAGTGCAAGAGAAGGACCACGCAGAAGTAAGAAATGGAGGAGTACAAAAGGATAATAATTTTCCTGTGCAGGAGCAACTAGGAGGAGGAGATTTACTAGACATGGACATCCTAGGTACAATAGTGCATACAGAAACTCTGCCCATGAAGAGGACAATGTTACATTCGATGGTTCAATGCAAGAAGATGAAGGTGCATAAGGGAGTTCCTAAGATCACATTGACATAGGATGATGTGGATATGGTTGCAGAGAAAGTACAAGACCGTGTAGCAGAGGCATGGTATGATACATAGAAGAAAAGGGAATAAATAGTTAAGAA
>ML797051.1:306209-330602 GCA_009831015.1 Picea engelmannii
CTTAATCCCTTAGATTGAATCATACAATTTTCCATTTCCTTTAATATGTGATTATTTCTTTCAGTAAAACCATTTTGTTGTGGTGTATATGGAATAGTATGTTTCATTTCAATGCCCCGTGTAGTACATTAAGTTGTGAATTTGTTGTTAACATGTTCACCTCCATTATATGTTTTTAACCTATGTATTCGATGTATAGATTTATTTTTCTACAAGGACCTTGTAGGCCAAAAACATGTCAAAAAATTCACTCTTAAGTTTTGAGAAATAAACCCAAGTCCATATAGAGAAATCATCAATGAAATTTAAGATGTATTTGAACCCAGAGAAAAAAGGAGAAGAAATTGGACCACATGAATCACTATGATCAATTTGTAAGGGGGGAAAGGCATGTCAAGAGGCACATTTGTCAAAATTTCCCCATTGATGTGTGTCAATAACATACTTGGCACAAACACCATCTATGCAAGAAATGGGAGGAATACTAATCATCATATTTTGATTACGTAGTTTTTACAAGGAGCGATAATTTAGATGAACAAACTACTCATGCCAACGTTTGCTTAAGTACCCTATGAGTAGTAAAAACTGATGGAAAATATGATGACCCAAAGTTTTCAAATTTGTATAACCTGGTAATATAATCAACAATTCCGCTGGCTAGGACATGCTTAGGATATTTTAAATCCTTTCTTACAACTTGGTTAGGTGAAAACTCTATTGTCTTACCTTCACCTGAATGAGAGATATGATATGCTAATATAAGGTTGCAATAAATACTTGGAACACATAATACATCATTGAATTACCATTATCTACCTAAACTATTCCAGACCCTACAACACTAAGAGATCCATCATCAAGAAAAAATATTTGTTTGGTGTTACATTCGTTAAGAACAAAAAAACTGGCTTTATCCTTATCCAGATGATAAGATGATCCAAAATCAATAATCCACTCATTAGAATAAGTAGGTGTTGCATTGAAGGAGAAACCAGAAGGAGAAAGTGCATGTCCATGAGAAGATAGTAATAAGAAGAACAATCAAGATTGACGTTGTGATTCTCCATTGCTTATTCTGAGGCCTCCATCTTTTTAAAACATTTAGACTCCACATGACCATATCACCCACAAAAATTGCAATGTTTGTCAATGTTATTATTATTCGATTTTGGTCATTTGTCACCATTGAGAGTAGAAGTTGGCTAAGAGAGTTTGGGAACTTTTTTTTCTTTTTGTTGTGAAGATGTTACTTCTTTGTATTCTTGGTTTTATATTTTTGTTGGGACACTAAGACTTTGTTGGATGTACCTATAGTGTTGATCACTCCAAGATGCAAGATCGTATCTTCCTCTCTAATCAAAGAATCACAAAAAGACTCAAGAGAGGGTTCTATGTATGAATCCTCTAGAGCTTATTTGGTGTCATAATAGATACAAACACAGAATATGTAGTGCCAATATTAACAATAATAACACACACACACACACACATCGGTCTGTTGGAAAATAGGTTGGCATTGATGTCAACCTTAGAAGAAGCCCTAAAGCAAATCCCAGAATCCCCTAAAAGTGATGATGATGTTCCACTTGAAGAAGTCTTGAAGATCCTTGAATAAGACTTGAAGATCCTTTAAGGAGCCTTGACATAAGTTTATATAACTCCAAAGTGGTCCCCTTATGGCATAGCTCTTAAGAATGGACCTCACGAGATGAGATAACATGTGGTTGTTTCCACATGCCCACTTTGAGTTGTACACAAATGGAGCCTTGAAGAAGCCCTAAAACCAAGCAAAAAATACCCTAAAGTGAAGTGAAGAATCCCCTAAAGTCAAGTGAAGGATCCCCTAAATCCAAGAGAAGAAGTCCCTAAAGTAAAGTAAAGAATCCCATAAGGTCGGTCATCCTTAAGGAAGAGGTGCGACCCAAAAGTTGCAACCCTTGGTTGCACCCCCTCATGTGGAGAAAACTCATAAAAATAAGAGGAACCTCATTTGGTATTTGGAACACATCAATTCGACCTAGCCAAGGAAGAGGAGAAAATTTTATCATAGAGTGAATTTCCAAGGGAAGATGAAGTGAAGAAAGACGAAATTCCAAGGGAAGATGAAGTCCTGTGATGATTTGTTCTAGGGTTTTCTTTGAAGGTCATATTGGCATTTTCAATATAATTTCTTTTAGAATGATTTATATAGAAAAAAATTTATGTGTTTCAAAAGAAATAGAGAGTAATATTGGGTATGAATTTTAGGTATTGACTCATTACAGTCTTAGAGTTATACCCACTGGAAGTTGAGGTTTTTAAAACTAGGGTTTTCTTCTTCAAAACGATTCATCTTTCCATTTTCACTATAACATTTTTTAGGTACTAGTCAAGGAGTGAAACTTGGAGTAATATCAGAGAATATATCGAAGAATATTGAGTACAAGTTTTAGATCTTGACTCATTACAGGTACGGAGTTATACTTGTTGGAAGTTAGGGTTTGTGACTAATCTAGAAACTAGTCCCAAATAGGTGTTTGAAATAAAAATATTATATCTAAAGATTAGTAGGTCCAAATTAAGCTCCACTTATTTCGTTAGAAGGAGAACAAATCCCAATACCTAAGGTCCAAGTTTTAGAATCAGAAACGGAAAATTGAGCTCGTGACAAAACTTACAAGTTTGCACATTTGAGGCATAGTTCTGAGCAGTTTTGTATGCATATTTAAGAAGTGATTTTGGGATTGTATTTGAAGGTTGATTTGATCCTATATCATCATTTGAAATATTCCACAATGATTATTGTATCCTTCTAGTAGGTGCTGGAAAACTCGGGGAGTGGGTGCTTCCTTCAAGTTGGTGCTTGTAAAATCTTGAAACTACTTAAGAAAAGTTTTTCATGGTTTTCTTCCAGTTGGGTTTCCACGTAAAAATCAGTGTGCAATGTGTATGAGTTTATGTGATGATGAATGATTCCATTAATGGTTAATTTTTATGTAGTTCTTGAAGTTTAAAATTGTTGAAATGACTCTATATTGATTCACCCCCCCTCTCGGTATTCTTGAATATTCTAACACGGTCATCCTTCATGTCAATTTCAAATTCTTTAAGTAAAAGTCTAAGTGTTTTTAACTTAGATAAATAATATTCAATACAAGGTAAATCATTATGACATAAAGACATTATCAAATTTTCAAACTAGTGGGATTCAATCACATCGTGTTTACCAAATACCTTATTCAACATATCCCAAGCTTCATCTAGGTCATCAGTTCCTTGAATATGAAACCATAAATCATAAGAGATGGGAATTCTGATTAATCCACATGATTCATCATTTTTATTATCCCATTTGGTTTTATTTTCAACATTAGTGGGGACTTTTTCTTTTCCCAAGGTAATCTAGTATAGTACTTACATCCTCCATATGGGATTTCCATGAGTATTTGGTACTGGTAAGAAAAATATCACTTGGAGTATCCATATTAAAATATTGAGGTAATAAGGATTCAAAAGATAAAAATGACTACCTGGATGGAAATCTCTTGAAAAAAGAGGCACTTAAAACATACTTCAAAAGTGAAAGTTATGCCCTTTCTAAAAAAGACATAAATGGGAACCAAAGTGTCACATGGAAGGAAGTGTTTGGCCCATGTGGTGATGGATGCAAAGTAAGGTGACTAAGTAAAAAAAATTCCCCTCATTCTCTAAGTTTTCCTATACACTCACTTTTACAAATAAGTTACTTATGAAGTTGTCCATTTTTATATAATAAGTGAAAATCACTTTTACAATGAAGTTATTTTATAAATTAAAGTTGCATGAAAAAAGTAATTAAAAAAAAATATTAAAGTTACTTTATAGTGATTCACTTTCATAATTTAAGTGAAGTGAACTTTACAGTAAAATTACAAGATAACTCAAGATTGCATGAAATTTTTCATAAAGTAACTGGGGAAAAAAAAAAGATACTTGAACTCAAAACCTCTTATTAAATAAAAAAACTTTCGACCAAGTGAGATAATACAAAATATATATCAAAACTGATGAAGGAGAAGGGTTTCTTTACTCTTTTCCTTGAAGTGCATGCTTACCCCCAAAACCCTTATTTTTGTTTGCAAAAAACTTAAACACGACCACACACAAAAATAAGCGAAACTATGATTTTAAAAAATGAATATCAACAATAATGGAGTTAGATGTCGGTTAGTTTACTTGGAAAATGAAATTTTTTTCTCTGATTCTAATTTGTTGAGATCGCATAAAGCGCAGTGCAAAGAGCATACGCAGAAAACAAAACACTTTATGTTTTGTTTCTGATTTTCCAAGATCGCACAGAGCGCACGACAAATAGCATACACAGATCGAAAAGATTAACAAACCAAAAATAAAAACAATAAAAATGAAATATTAACCCCTACAAAATAAATTAAAATGGCATAATCATACTATATACCTCCAAATTTGAAAAAAATGGTTGTATCTTAGACAAATGGAAACATTGTATAATTGAACAAAAAGTGTTTCCAACTGAAAGTAGCACTCCAAAAACAATGGAACAATCCACTCAACCCATAAAACGCATAGAAATAGTAGAACCCGTAAATATGACAACTCATGTTCAAGATCTCGTTCAGCAACAAGAGTGAGTCTTCAAAGGGGCCCTAATACCATATTCTACAAAACATGGTATTTCCATAGAGGATGAATACTTTAAGAAACCACTCACATAACCAGATCAAAGATCGTGACACAAGTGTTTTTACATGGTTAAAACCCTCTAAGAGGAAACCAGTTCATGGTCCTAGCCAACATGGCCACTTGAGGCAATATATTAATGAAAAATAAAATATTTTACAAAATCTTTTCTCACGATTGATCATCAGCAAATTATCCTCCATGCTCTTTAAATAGATATCATGGACCAAATTAGGTGTTAATCCATGGATCAATATAGTTGTTGTTGGCCCTTCACCAAGTTTTGGAGAACCTTGGTCACATTTGACAAGTTTTGGGAATTCGACAGGTTGGTCAAAGGCGGAGCGCAAGGCAAAGCGGAGATCGTGGGATATCGGACCCTTCTTAGGGAATGTTTTGGGTTTAGGGTTTATGTAATGGGTATGGGATGTCAACCCATGGGTTTACCCATGCCTTGGCCTCTTTTGTAATTATAAATAGATATATAGACGATGTAAGAACACACTAAATCTAGAGGAGACGTGGTGCTAAGTGTTAGAGTGTGTTGAGTGCAAGTGATGTAAGTATTTGGATCTATGTGATTGAGTTAGCTTTGTGCATAATATGTGTATGAGAACTTGCAGAGCTAAGTGCAAGTGACTATAAAGAGGCTTTGTGTTGTAACCTAGCTCGGGGAAGGAGGTTCTGGTGAGGTGCGTGCAGATCTCCTGTCCTATGTGAAGTGGGTTCTTGTATCTCTTTGCTTGTAGAATATTGACAGAAGACAATAAAGAAGAGAAGATTTGGTGGATGTAGCCCCACACTGGGGTGAACCACGTATATCATGTGTTGTGGTTTCGTTGTACATTATAGATGTTATGTTATTGATGTAATTTATGCTTAGTGAAATGATATATGTTAGATGCACCTAATATAATAGTATCTTAGTGCTTAGTAATGGGAATAAATGTTAGATCTTATCTATTTCTATATGTTAAGTACTTGGATGTATTAGATCTTGTGAATACTCTATTGTTCTGTAATTAGGTTTTTCCCCCTGCAAAGTGAATATTAATGAATGTTAACTGCTAAGTGTTATGTTAAGTGTTGTAATCACATATATGTGTCCTAGCTAGGTTGTAGACACCTGAGTCCTGCAACCACCCCTGCATCTACCTCAGGTGAGACTTCATCTGCTTCACAGGTGTTTTCGAAAGGGTCAGTAGTTAGGGTTTTTTTGGTGCGTTGTTGAAGTGTTGAAACCCAGGTCTTCCCTTGTGCCAACAAATGGTTCTGTTGTTGGGACCTAAAACTATGTTGTTTGGAAATGAAGAAAATAAAGCTCTGTGTGTAGATCTGTTGCTTTAGTGCACAGTATTCTACTTGACTTCGAAGCTCTATGCTAAGAAAGGAATCATATTTGAAGAAAAGAGGTAAGATCTTAAAGCTTTGTGCTCTGAGAAAGGTAAGGTAAGTGAAATTTTTTGTTTTGAAAGAATGGATCTAGGTATATCTAATAGATTTTGTCCTAGTCTGAAAACTAGGGTAAAGCTAGAAGAAAGAAGATTGGATATGAGTAGATCTGGTAAGAATAGTGAAAGATATGTTATTCCTATGCATAGAAATAATGTTTGGACTAACAAATGGATGCAGGATCCTAGAAAGAATTTTTTGCAGGTTAGTTACTGTGATCCCAGTGCGCAATACAGGAAAGGTTGGGGGTCATTTAAAATAAAGAGAGAATTAAATCTTTGTTATAGTTGCAAAATACCGAGACATCTTGCTAAGGAATGCCCTAGTAGAGGTCCTAGTTGTCTTTGTTGTAAATCTATGGACCATGAAATTTTGGATTTCCCTAGAATGATTGCTAAAGTTGAAAAGATGAATATGAGACAAGAAAACCATGAGACAGACCAAGAAACTAAGGATATGATAGAACCCCGGAAAGAATCAAAGACTGTATTACTACAGATGAAATAAACCCTAAATGATCACAGAGATATCAACTTATCAGAGATCTTAAATGAGAAGGAGTGCATAGAAACAAGAATAGGAGACTTTGACATAGACTGTGTTATGGATGAGGAAACATAGGTGAATATCATGATAGAAAGTACTTGGGAAATTTTGGGAAAACCTGTTATGGTTCCTTCATTGGGAGGAATACGATTGTTTAAAGGGAAGATGATAACCCTATGTGGAAAATGTACCCAGATATCTATGAGTGCTCATGGAAATTTGACAGAAGTAGAATTTGAGATCATTAAGTTTGTTGAGAACAACGCCCCATTTGCTATTTTTCTAGGAAAAACCTGGATTGAGAAAGATCAGATACGAAGGAAACAAGAAGAGGAGGATCTAGAACAAAAAAAACAAGAATTAAGGGATTTCATGGATAGGAGAATAATGCACTTACTGGAAGAACAAGAGGACCAATCAATGTTACTGAGGACCAAAGATTTGGACGTCGAAGTTGAAAGAACACAGGAAGACTTGAAACACATGTTTGTACAAGAGAGTAGAGAACCTACCCTAGAAAGAGAAGAAGTATTACCCTCGAACCCTATGAAAGACCCTCCACAGTGTGAAGTTACTATGCCAAGAGGAGATAAGAAAAATAATGGAAATAGGAAACTAGTGACTCAAATTACAGGAAAGAAAGCCAAAAAGATCAGCAAGAAGAAAGCAAAGTTAGCTAAATTATAGAAAGTTCCAGGGAGGACTTCCCAGAACGAAGGTTTACAGAACTAAAACTTCGTCAGGATATCAGGACAGCATAGATTGGAACTTTTCCACGGTGAATAAATATGACCATTGGAGGCAACCTGACCATTAGCCTGATGCTCCAGAACGGCTCAAACCACAGTTATGTCCAGAAAGATCGCCATTAGACCATTGGGACTGCTCCATAACGAATGGAATTGTAATGATTAAGGCATTCCTAGTTGTTGGAGGAATTTGTTACAATGTTGTCTATTTATCCTATAGAACGTTGCACTGAGAACACTTTTGCCAATTGTGATTATCTGAGCCCACAAAGAACTAGTTGCTTCTACGTAGTGCCTATTGAGAGCTCGCCACTCGTTCTGTTACCGTGATTGTTTGTTCATCAACCCGAGATACCTGATCTTGAGCGTGCATGTTGGGTGACTTTAGTGAAGTAGATAAATCTGTCAAAGATATCCTCATAGACCTCATGGCTGAGAAGGTCATGTCCACAGAAGTCCAAGCCTCGTCGACAAGAGAAGTGAAAGCACTCGTCGACTACTCGTGGATCTGGACCATCCTGAGCTGCAACAGAGAAATGAACTAAGCATCGTGATGACTTGGCGAATGTGAAGATCATCCCATCTATCATGCCTGACTATATCCCACCTCTGGTTGGCACAGTGAGTCGTGATAGTGTCCCAAGGAACTTTGACTACACCTTGATTATTGCATACCTCCCGAAGGGGAAACGGGCAGTAGGACCACAGTTAGGATAGATCATGGTGTTGAAGCTCAGTGACTTCAACTTGGGAGACCACAAGAACCATGGAATGCTCGCACCACACAAGGGGAAGAAGTTGAAGATCATCCCCCAGTCGTGGACTATGGACATCGCAAGGTCCACTATCCTAAACGTGATGAATATACCACACTTTGGAAGGCATCAGGAGGTTAACACATGCGTTAAACTCATGTTGTCTTGATTCCATGGAAGTTATCTGTGGCTGGACAGATGCATCACCATAGATCCAGCAATGATCAATCACATCACCGGATTAAGCATGCAAGGACCAGACCCACAAGAATTTTATCCATGGAAGGCTGCAGATCGCACCCTAGCGCAGAAAATTAAAGATACCTATGGCGATGTGGAAAAGGGGAAGCAAGGCTACAAGGTAGCCTCCATTCATAATGGTGCAGTGTGCCTAGCCTTCCAGTTGATCATTGATAAGCTATTAAGGAATAATAGACCCACGCAGGTCACGGGGTTCATTGTTGACCTCACAGGAAAATGCATTGAAAGACTACAGATGAACTGAGCGAGTTACCTCGTCAACCGGTTAGAACAAAACTGTCATGAAATTCAAGATCAAGGATATGAGTTTCATTTTAGTTGGCTACTGATCCTCATCACCTTCATTGCCTGGGAGATGCCGGAAGGAGCGGCCTTCCCTGAGATTGATCCATCTGAACCCCTAGCTATGAATTTCACCACGCTCTGGTATTCGAGCAACATGGAGAAACAATGGCGGTCAAACGTAGTGTTCCACACCTACTACCTACAGTTGAAGAGGGATATTGAGTCTTTCCCTCATATGACTTCAAACACCCTGCACAGGTTCAGACCATTTGTGAAGTTATTCGTAGATAGACATTTTATTTATATCACTGCGTGCAAAGACAAACATAAAGAAGAGACCCAATATTATTATAAGCTCATTGAGGAGAACATGGAAGAAATAACTAAGGAGTGACCTACAAAGCTCCTTATACCAGTCAACCAGGCAGAACTGTTTGACCCTGACCTCATCAAAAGTCTTGTGGTTACTCACGAAGAGTATGATGCACCCATAAATAGCATAAGGGAAAAAAAGGAAGAGGTATAGGAGTTGAACAACACCTCAGAAGAGACTGCTTCAGAATCACCTAGAGGGGGGAGACAAATAAGAGGACAAAGGGGACGAAGACAAGCAGAAACAAGGCGAAGTAACACCACCTAGGGATCCTCCTGATGAAGTTGAGACCTCCAATAAAAGAAACGTTTCCCCTATGAAACCTACATTATGGAAGAAGTCCAAAGCTTGTAAACCACATATGCAAACTGTGCTCACGATGGATGACATAGATTTCATCATCGTCGATGTCTCAGATACCTCAGAAGATATCTTACATTGCAATGAAGCCAAACAAGAGACCATGTATGAAAGAATTGAAGAAAAGTTGAAAGGGTTACAGAAAGCCCTCTACTCCAGTCGCGCAGTGTCTAATGCACCCCCATCATCAGAGGGAATAGAGTTGGTAGATGAGCCTACCCAGCTACGTCGAATAGCAGATGCGACCGAAGCTCACCTTCGTCGTGTTTAGGAAGAAAAAGAGCAGGCCACAGAGGCCTTAAATCAAGCAAAAGAGGAAACCATAGAGCAACGTTTGGTTGCGCAACAGAAAAAAGACAACATCTAAGCCAAGTTTGCAGAGGATAGAGCACAGATCCAGAAGGAGAAGGAACAGTTGCTCGCAGGGAAGATTGGATTTAAAGAAGTAGTCACTAGAGCACTTTGCTCTGTGACGGGATTAGAATGGATGGAAGAAGACCCAGTGGAAATCCAAGTAGGGAATCTTGTTGAAGCCATTCAACAACTCCAACAAAGGGTAGCAGAACTAGAGTTACAAGCAATGCCAAGAACTATGCAGGAAGTGCGAGACTAGAGAGAAGAAATTGCCCGGAGTGCAATCCAAAGAATCAAGGCTTTGGCCTTATAATGTAAACATCTCAGTAGTCAAAGTGTGCAGACTTACGAGTGCCTTACAAAGGACCATGAACTAAGGACACTAGATTCACAGCTTCAAGAGGCCAAGAAGCAAGAAGAAACGGTGCAAGCATATTTTAATCCACTATCAGTGGTTGAGAGGATGAAAAAATCCCAGGAACAGCACATAGTTCAACAACAATTCCATGCCACACAGAGTAAGGTAATGGAAGTGACTCGGCGAATACATCCAGTGCAGGATGCAACTTGCATACTTTTTGAGGAGATTGAAGGACGAGGTGCAAAACTAGAACAAGTGGTCACCTCAGTTGAACAACGATTGGAAGGACCTATGACCGAGAAATTTATCCAGGAGTTCACCAAGTAGGAGGCTCTAGAGAAGCAACAGGTCGAGGCATCTCGATCCAAGCTCGAGGCATTTGAGGAAGAGTTACCCAGATCAGAGTGACTCAGGACGAGTCACAGGTGAGTGTTGGGGGCATGTTGGCCCTTAACCAAGTTTTGGAGAAACTTGGTCGTGTTTGAACAGTTTTGGGACTTTGACACACTGGTTGAAGGCAGAGAGGATATCGCGGGATCTCAACCCCTTTTTAGGGCATTCTTTGGGTTTATGGTTTATGTAACGAGTATGGTATGTTGACCCATGGGTTTACCCATGCCTTAGCCCCTTTTGTAATGTATAAATAGATATCTAGACGATGTAAGAAACACATTAGATCTAGAGGAGACATGGTGCTAAGTGCTAGATTGTGTTGAGTGCAAGTGATGTAAGTAGTTGGATCTAAGTGATTGAGTTAGCTTTGTGCATATTGTGTGCATGAGAACTTGCATAGCTAAGTGAAAGTGACTATAAAGAGGTTTTGTGTTGTAACCTATCTCAGGGAAGGAGGGTTTGGCGAGGTGCGCGTAGATCTCCTATCCTATGGAGAGTGGGTTCTTGTGGCTCTGTACTTGTAGAAGGTTGACAGAAGACAATAAAGAAGAGAAGAGTTGTTGGATGTATCCCCACACTGGGGTGAACCATGTATATCCTGTGTTGTGGTTGCTTTGTGCATTATAGTTGTTATGTTATTGATGTAATTTATGCTTAGTGCAGTGATATATGTTAGTTGCACCTGATATAATAGTAGTTTAGTGCTTAGTAATTGGAATGAATGCTAGATCTGGTCTATTTCTATATGTTAAGTGCTTGGATGTATTAGATCTTGTGAATACTGTATTGTTCTGTAATTAGGGTTTTCCCCCTGCAAAGTGAATATTAATGAATGTTAACTATTAACTTCCTTATTAAGTGTTGTAATCATAGATCTGTGTCCCAGCTAGGTTGTAGACACCTGAGTCCTGCAACCACCCCTGCCTCTACCTCGGGTGAGACTTCATTTTCTTCACAGGTGTTGTCGAAAGGGTCGGTATTTAGGGTTTTCTTAGTGTGTTGTTGAAGCATTGAACCTCAGTTCTTCCCATGTGCCAACAATCATTAATATTTAGGAGAGTACGAGCCATCATATCACTCTATGTCTAGAACATATCATGACTATAAAATTACATAACTACAAATTCATACTAAAGAAACACACTTTTACCTAAACACACATTAGACCACGTTGAACTTAACTAACTCCTAAGTGTCTAAATATCCTAACAACTAAGAATGACAAACTAAAAGGTATATTCTCACTCACAAAAGAGTCTTGGTATTTGACAAAAAAGACTCAAAGCATGGTACTAGGTTATTCAAATGCAAAGCGCCTTGGAGTATACAACATAAGTGTAAAAACAAAGTATATTTATGAAAAATCATTGATAATGAAGAAGAGTCAAAAGATGTATTAGAATAAATCGATTATGAAGGAACTCCAAAATGGAGCCTAAAGGTTAGAACAAATAATTGTTAGGATATTTAGACACTTAGGATTTAATTAAGTTCAACTTGGTATAATGTGTCATTAGGTAAAAATGTGTTTCTTGGCGTGTTTCATTAGTATGCATTTGTAGTTAGAAAATCCGACAGTCACGAGATGTTCCCGACATAGAGTGATCTGACGGTTCATATTCTACTCTATCTTAATGGATTAGCACCCGATTGTTCCATGATATATATTTAAAGAGCATGGAGAGTCGTGTTTATGATTGATTGTGAGAAACTCTCTTGTAAATATCTCTTTAAATCTTTGTTTTGCATTAATAAATCGCTCCAAGTGGCCATGTTGGTTAGGGTCATGGATGTTTCCCTGTAGGGGTTTTACCACATGAAAACATTGGTGTGTTGATCTTTGATATGGTTGTGTAAGTGGGTATTGAAGGTTTTCATCATATATTGGAACACATGTGTTGTCGAACATGGTATCAGATCGCATTTGAAGACGCGCTCTCATTGTAGATTGAGATCATGAAGTCGTGTTGCATCATCTCTGGTTTCTTCCATTTTTGTACATTTATGGGCTAAGAGGATTGTTCCATTGTGTTCGGAGTGCTCGTTTCAATCAAGAACATTTTCATTTCACTTGAAAAAGTTTCCATTTTCCGAAGATATGGCCATTTTAGTTAGATATGAAGGTATAAAGCCCGAATACGCCCTTTTAAATTTTTGCAGAGTTAATATTTCGGTTTTATTTCAATTTTCTATTTTTCTATTTTCAGGTTGTTTCTCTTTTCGATCTATGTATGCTCTTTTTCCCGCACCCTCTGCGATCTCGGAAAATCATAAACATATTGGAAAGGGTTTTCATGTTTATGTATGATCTTTGTCGTGTGTTCTATATGGTATCGGTAAATCAAAAATAGAGGCAAAAGTTGCATTTTTCAGGTAAGTTAACCGAAATCTAACCCTTGTTGTTGTCAAGAAGAAAAAAAAAATCTTGCGCGAAAATATTTTTTTATGAGCACTCTCTCCAAGGTCATCTTCAACAATAACAACAACAACCCCAATCCTCCTTCTAAACAATACAATATGTTTTTCACTAGCTCACTTGGTTAAAAGTTGCTTTATTATGTAAGAGGTCTTGAGTTCAAAACTGTTTTTTGTTACTTTCTTGAAAAAATTCATGCATCCATTGTAAAGTGTATTTCACTTAATCTATAAAATTCAATCGCTATAAGTAGCTTTAATATTTTATTTTAAAGTTATGTTTTTGCATGCAACTTTATTTTATAAAGAAACTTCATTGTAAAAGTGATCCCCGTTTATTCTATAAAAGTGGGTCACTTCATAAGCAATGTATTTGGAAAAGTGAGGTTATTAGGAGGGGCATCACCACGTGAACCAACTTCTACCTACCACGTGTCTCTTTGGTTACTGTTTATGCTTTTTTTTAAAGGGCATAACTTTCACATCTGAAGTTCGTTTTTAGTGCTCTTTTTTTTTAAACAACGTTATTTTTTTAGATATTTCCATCCAGACCATCAATTTTAGATATTAAACCCATATTCGCTTTGTATTTAATATGGATTCTCCCAGTGATATTTTCATTACCAGCACCAACTACTTCCAATGGAAATCCCATATGGAGGATTTATTAAGAAGTAAAGGATCGTACCAGATTGCCTTGGGAAAAGAAGAAGAACCCACTGATGATGACAAGTATGTCAAATGTATCAATAGGAATGACGAAGCCCATGGACTAATTGGAATTTCCTTCTCTTATGATTTAAGGTTTCACCTTCAAGGACTTGAAGCCCTCAATAAATCTTGAGAAAAGTTTGAAATTGTGTTTGGTAAACACAATATTATTCGATCCCTCCATATAGAAAATAAGATAATAACCTTAAGTCCAAATTATTTTTCTTGCATTGAAGATTATTTATCTAAGTTCAAAACACTTAGAATTTTATGTGAAGAGTGTAGCATTAAGTTGGATGATGATCATTGCATATGTATTATTCTTTCTAAGCTTGGTAGTGCATATTCAATGTTTGTATCTACCTTTTATGCCACCAGAGAAGATCTAGGGACTTCTTATCAAAAAATCACTCTAGAGTCATTTTTTGATGCTTTTATTAGAGATAAAGATAAGCTTTTACAACTTGGAGTGATCAACACTACAAATACCTCCAACAAATCCTTAGTGGCCTAGCAGAAAGATAAATCCAAAAATCCCAATAAGAAATATCCTCACCACAACAACAAGAAAAAAAAGGGTCCCAAACCCACTGATCCAGCTTCATCTCCTAATGGTGACAAAGGAGAAAAATCTAAAAATAAGAAGACATAGAGACATTGTAACTTGTGTAGGAAAGATGGTCATGATGAGTCCAATTTTTTTAAGAAGATGGTAGATTTAAAGGCACAACATCAATATAGATTCTACTTATTTTTCTTCTTTTCATGGAAATGCACTTTCTGCTTTTGGTTTCTCCTTCAAGGCAACTTCTACTTCTTCTTTCGAGGAGTGGATTATTGATTCTGGAGCATATTATCATATGGCTAAGGATAAAGCCATATTTTCTTCTCTAAATGAATGTAACACCAAGAAAATATTTGTTGGTGATGATAGGTCTCTTAATGTTGTAGGATCTAAAAATTTTCATTTAAATAATGTTAATTTTAATGATTCATTATGTGTTCCAAGTCTTTCCTGCAACCTTCTATCAGTATCTCAAATCACCCATTCAGGTGAAGGTAAAATCGTGGAGTTTTCACCTCACCAATTTGTAATCAAGGATATAAAATATCATCAACATGTTCTTGCAATTGGAATTGTTGATGATATTAGCAGGTTGTACAAGTTTGACAACTTTGGGTCATCATCTTTTCCATCAGTTTTTGTTCCTCGCAACAATGACTTGAGCAAACTTTGGCATGAGCAATTTGGTCATCTAAACTATCACTCATTGCAACAACTATGTAATCAACAGATGGTGAATGGTCTTCGTCTTGTTTCATGTAGAGATGGTTTTTGTGTTAGTTGTGTTCTCGAAAAACATCATCAGAAAAATTTTGACAAACGTGCTCTTGGCACGCCTTGACCCCTTTGCAGCTTGTTCACATTGACTTGTGTGGTCCACTTTCTTCTCCTTCTTTTTATGGGTGCAAGTATTTCTTAACTTTCATTAATGATTTATCCAGACACACTTGGGTTTACTTCTTAAAACTTAAGAGCGAAGTTTTTGACAATTTTTTGGCCTACAAGGCCCTTGTAGAAAATCATTCTGGACATCAAATTCAAAGGTTAAGAATAGATAATGTGGTGAATATGTGAAAAATAATTTTACAAGTTACTGCACTGCATAGGAAATCTAAATGCAACACATTGTTCCATATACACCACAACAAAATAGTGTTGTTGAGAGAAAGAACTGGAATTAAAAGAAGTGGTTAATTGTATGATCCAATCTAAAGGATTAAGTCTAAAGTATTGCACAAAAGCCATTAACTATTCAAATTACACAGGAAATTGCACCCCCACAAAGGATCTTAAGAATATAACACCAGAAGAAGCATGGACTAAAATTAATCCATATGTAAGTCACTTTCGTGTATCTGGTAGTGTAGCATGGGCTCACATTCCTGATGAGAAAAGGAAAGAATTGCATCCTAAAAGTGAGAAGTGTATATTTGTTGGTTATTATAAATATTTCAAAGGTTACAGACTTCTTCAACCACATTGTAATGAAATTATTGTTAGAAGAGATGTTAAATTTGATGAAAATTTCTCGGCCATCAAGCCTAATCCGAAGCTTGTTCCTTCTTCGGCCTACAATCCATCTTCGGAATTTGTTCCTTCTTCTTTTCCTATTCTAGTTTCTTCTTCTTCAAATGATGGCAGTGAGGATGAAAATCCACCTCCTCTTTCCCACCTTCCTCCAGATGATTCCATTGAACTTGAACCTACACAAGCATCATCACTTCCTAGATGGGCCCATTCAAAACAAGAATCAACTGGTGATCTTGTTGGTGATCCTTTAGATTAGTGTTGGACATGTTCACAATTCTAGAAAGCCTCTTATCTTTTGGCTCAAGTTTCAAACACTCGTGATCTAGAGACATTTGCAGAAGCTTCAGGTCATCTAAATTGGGATACAACAATGCATGAAGAGTATTGTTCTTTAATGGAAAATGATACTTGGGATCTTGTACCTCTTTTGAAAGGAAGAAAACTTGTCATATATAAATGGGTCTACAGAACTAAGTATGCATCGGATGGAAGTGTTGAAATATACAAGGCTTGGTTAGTTAGTTTCCAAAGTATTCTCCAAAGTTGAAGGAATTGACTATATTGAAACATTTTCCCCTGTAGCCAAAATGAATTCCATCTGCCTTGTTCTAGCCCTTGCAGCCTCACATAAATGGGAGGCCCATCATATGGATGTCAAAACTACCTTCATGCATGGGGATTTGTAATAACAAATCTACATGGAACAACCTCCTAGATATGTCAAGAATGACTCTATCCTTGTTTTTCACCTTAATAAATATCTTTATGGTCTTAAGCAAGCTCCCCGAGCTTGGTAAGCCAAAATGGAAATATTTATTCTTGAAATCAGTTTTTCTAGATAACATTCTGACCCTAATTTCTATACCAAGAAAGTAGGAAGACATCTCATAATAATTTTTCTTTATGTTGGTGACTTTATCCTCACTGGTAGTGACCCAAAAATTTTAAACCATGTGAAAACTAGCCTTAAGAAGAAATTTGAAATGATAGACTTGGGATTTTAGCATTATGCAACATCCCCACTTCCCCCAGCTCATCATTAATCATTAATTATGATCACCATGCTATGGCATGGGAACAATGTAAATCTATTATTGTTTGAAGTGTCGATAACTAACTGTGGGGGTGAAGCCTTGAAGTATTGGCCATGATATCACTAGAGGAAAGAATGAGAAAACCATAGGAGAGAGTTCATTATGTCAAATGACCCAAAATTTCCCCTCGTTGGAAATAACAAACGCCCTCTGGATCCCAAGGAGAGGAATCAGTTAATGAAGGAAGGACTGGTGGTTGAATAATAAACCACCCCCATGAATGGAAGCATGGTCTGGCTGAGGAGATAGGAGGTTGTCATCCCAAAATACCACAGAGTCCTGCAGACCCAGGTTGACCCGATTTTCCTTCTGACGGAAGGAACATGATAGGTCAAAAACCATCCTGGGAAAGATATGAAAGGGGGAGGAACGGGCATATAGTTGGGAGAGAGTTGTGTGAGGCTCTGTAGAGAGTAGGAGAGACACCAAACAAGATCGCATGCACAGAGGGGAACGTGTGACCTGGATATGTCGAAGAAGAGAGGAAGGTCACAAGCTTGATGTTGAGGAAGCATTTGATAAACCTCATAGGGTTATTGTGACAAAGAGAGCCCTCTGAGAAATGGCATAAGTTCCCTAGTGATATCATGGCTTGACATGGGGGTGGCCAGAGCACTAAGAATGAATGCCTCTAAGCCTATGGTTGGGTGGAAAGGGGAACACCCACCATCAGTTGGTTGGGTGGAAAGGCGAACACCCACAGTCAGTTGGTTGGTTGTAGCTTGTAATAGATAAGTACTTCTTATTCCCTGTGCACTTAAATTGGAATGTATGATTTGAATGTTTGTGATGGTGATTCTTGGTGCCTCTTGTGAAATTAAAGATTATAATTCCTAACTGATCTTCTGTAAGTCGTTTCTTTTGAATGGGTGTAAGGTGATAAGTTTGGTCTCCGGGCTGGTTCGAAAATACCTCACCCTATTTTGGAACTTGAGTTTTGCGAATTTGAAGGTGCTTCCTTCAAACTAGTAGCCTAAGATACCACAGGCTCGTGCCCATGGCCTTAACCGGATCTTGGCTAAGAGGTGAGCTTAAAATACCAGACTCATTAGAGGGCCCATATTACCAAGGTCTGGGAACCTTATGTTAAACAAGAGGAGATAAGCCTTTCTGGCTTCGGAACTTTGGGAGTTCGGAGCTCCAGGGTGTTGTGACCTTAACCAAATTTTGGCCAAGAGGTATGGTTGTAGCCTTTAGGGCTTGATAAAGCTCCATATAACCAAGGACTAGGAACCCTAGGTTAAGTTCAGAGGGAGCTAAGTGTTCTAGACTCTGGGAGCTCGGAGCCCCAGGGAAATAAGTATTGCAAAGACCAAATTATGTCGAAGATGACCTGTCAATTCGGTGGCTTGACGATGGACCAAAAACTGGCAATATTTTACCCATTACCATGGGACTCATCCCCCCATTAAACTGTGATCCACTTATCAGTCACGAAGCAACATGAACCATAGATCTAAGGAAACTTGGGAATTTCTCTGACCGTTAGATCTACACCGAGGTCAGTATCACATTGACCGCTTAGGAGAACAAAGGTATTTCACCTCCAAAACTCTTGAATGTCAAATTTAAGAAGTAACGTGGATTGTTGATCCTTGGATCGAGTATATCCAGTAGGCTTTGACATGTTGGTGAATGTTCACTTCATAGGAGCATCGAATTCAGGATTCCATCGTTAAGGACATGTGTCGCTACATTATGTAGTCTGGGGACTTAGCACTCCAGGAGGAAGCTAGAAACTACACACCAAAACTCCTGAATGTCGGAGTCACGAATTAATGAGATCCATCAATTGGGAGGAGATTTAGGACCACTCGTGACCATTGAATATACACTAGGGTCAATTCATCTTTGACCTACTCCGGGAGAAATGAGACAATTACACTATGAAACCCCTGAATGCCGAAGTTGCAAAGAAACAAAGGTCATAGATCCCAAGGACTACGTGAATGCATCTTGACCGTGAAATCAGAGGGTTTAGAAGGTTGTCAGTCTGAGGTGATGTGGCATGCTAGCGTCACCCAGGGTGACATGGACCCATGTTTTGACGTGCCACATGGTGCTTATATTTACATGTATTGCGGACCCTATATGCCCATTAACATGTGACATGTGTCACGCTCTGAAGGGGCCATGTGTCATCACTACCTTATCTGCATATTATACCTGGCACTCACTGCTTGGTCCATCTGGAGGGAGGGGCACGAGGGACCTACCTATATTTTCCTTCGTATTTAGTACATCACCACGTGTGAGGGTGGACCCTTCAAGAGTATGGATATTTGGCACTCCAGAGGAACTTGGTCAAGATTCCTCAAATTTTGAAGACTCCTGAAGTTGTGAAGTTGAACGACGGATTAAATCTCATCTGTTGATAGGTAGGGGACGCGTGGTGCTAGATCCTATAGTCTGGATACTTGACACTCTGGGGGATTTCAGATGTGGTGTGTTTATAAGCTCTGAAGCCTGTAGTTGTGAAGCAACAGGAGCTGTGGATCTATGGATCTACGTGGAAAGATATAGACCGTTAGATGTGAAGGAAGTTAGAAGGTTTTTTGTATGGGGTTGACGTGGCTCATTGACGTCATTCAGGGTGATGTGGACCCACAACTAAGGTGCCATGTGTCATTGAAATACAGATGTTTTACAGATCCCTTATGCCTATTAGAGTTTGACGCGTGCCCCCCCCCCAATGAGGGCACGTGTCACCCCTATCCCTTACTACGTGGAAGCCCCTAGTACATGCCCACCTGGCCAAAGTGGTTGGTGAAGTGATCGAGACTCTGGGACTCTGAGACTTTGGGACTCCAGAGGATTTGGGGTGTAGTATTGTAGAGAGACTGAAAGGCCCAAAGGCTGGAGCTGCGTGGTAAGCTTACGAGACTTCGGAAGTTCGAGACTCTGGGATATTTCATGCGTATATAGAAAAAGGGGCACTCGATGCCGAAGCACCAAACATCAAATTATCCATAGGCATATATCTTAACGAGGGGGAAGATCCATCATTGTATTTAATTATGGATGGATCTCCACCATAGATATAGGAGTGTTGGGAGCTCTGGGACTTCGAGGAATTATGGATAATATGTATGATATGGACCCATGTGGATGCCATGTGGCCCTTGACTAATAACTCTCGAAGAGCTTCAGGAGGCAGTGACTTGCAAACTAGAACTCAAATTTCAGTATGGTGGCAACCGCTGGAAAGATCGTGGCAAGCAGAAATCGATGGATATCCCGGAATTAGTTCTTGAAATAATTAGGAAAAATGAAATTATGATGCCCCACCCCTTAAAAGAGTATTTAGGGGTCGGGTATGTTACACATTATTTCCTTGGCCTCCAAGTTTTTCAAATCAAGGAAGGAATTTTTCTTTCCCATAATAAATATGCTTGTGACCTTCTTCATCGCTTTCACATGGAAGATTGTAAATCAACCCCTTCTCCCTTCTAGTTTGAAGTCAAACTTTCCACCACCTATACTTATCCGGAAGTTGATTCCACTTTGTATCGTCAGTTAGTTGGTAGCCTCTTATACTTGGAATATACTCGTCCTGATATTTCCTTTGTTTTTGGTCTTGTTGCCCGGTATATGCAAACACCCCATGAAAATCCATTGGAAAGCATCTAAAAGAACACTTCGGTATGTATGAGGTACAATTCATTTCGAGCTACATTACAGTTTATGGGGGAATCCTTTATTGGTTGGGTTCACCGATTCATATTGGGCCAACAACCCTGATGATTGAAATTCTACTGTAGGTTATGTTTTCAACCTTGGTTTAGGACCTGTCACTTGGGCATGTAAGAAACAACAAGCTATTTCTCTTTCTTCAGTAGAAGAAAAGTATTGAGCAATGGTTAATGTAATTCACAAATCCTTGTGGCTTCAACAAATCCTTTAAGAGTTTGGATTCCAGCAACAATATCTGACCACCCTCTAGTGCGACAATCAGAGTGCCATCAAGCTTTCCAAAGACCCAATTCAACATCAACGCAACAAACACATCAAGATAAACATGCACTTCATCAAAAAGATCCTTCATGATCGAGTTATTGAAGTGCTTTTATTCCCTACATACAATCAAGTTGTAGGCATTTTCACAAAGTCTCTTACAAAAGCGAAGTTTTCCAAACTTCGATCTATGTTAGGAGTTCATGAAGTTGTCATTAAGGGGGGATAGGTTCCAATGCCTCATTCCTTATCCTATTGTTTCATCTTTGTAAATCCTTCAATCTTATCTCAAGTTGTTCTTAAGGGGGGGATGTTAGGATATTTATACACTTAGGAGTTAGTTAAATTCAACTTGGTCTAATGTGTCGTTAGGTAAAATTGTGTTTCTTAGTGTGTTTCTTTATTATGCATTTGTAGTTAGGAAATCTGGCGGTCACGATATGTTCCTAACATAGAGTGATCTGACAATTCATATTCTCCTCGATCTTAACGGCTTAACACCTGATTGGTGTGTGATCTCTATTTAAAGAACATGGAGGGTCATTTGTCGATGATCGATTGTGAGAAACTCTCTTGTAAATCTCTCTGTAATTTTTTCTTTTGCATTGATAAATTTCTCCAAGTGGCCATATTGGTTGGTGCCATGGATGTTTCCTCGTGGGGTTCTTACCATGTGAAAACATCAGTGTGTTTATCTTTTATCTAGTTGTGTGAGTTGTTACTGAAGGTGTTCATCCTTTGTTGGAATACCTGTGTTTTCGAACAATAATCAATGTCAACTATATATGTTTTTTCCCTGATTGATTTTACTCAAATTCAAACTTTAAAAACATTCAATTACTTATTTTCCCAAGAAAAACCTTGTGAGTAAACCCCTAGGTACTTCCATGCATTTTGTAAATGTTACCTAGTGTAAACTCATCAGTACTAACTATAATGTTGGACCTAGTATGAACAACAAGCGAGGCCAAAGGTAGCCAACATGAGTGATTGACTCTAAGACCTCTTGGACAAAGCTTGAACTACTCAACTAATTGAGCTATCCTAATCGGTTATTATGGTTACATAAATAAACCAGGTTAACTATACCTGTAGACACTAGAAGCACTTATTGTTTCATTGATACATATATTGCAAGAAATATAAACATATTTTCCTGTCCTATTTGCAAATTTTGAGCAACAATACTAGGAGATAGTAATGTTTCATGTGATGGAAAAAAACATAATGTTAACTTAACCATAATGGTTTCCATTATAACTTTTAATGTATGACATGGTTGGTGTTGGTGTTGGTGTTGTTTTGGGAGCTCAATGGTTGGCTAATTTTTGAGTCACATGCTTAAATATCAACAAACAATTCCCCAAGTTCTATAAAAATGGGCAATGATGTAAGTTTTATGGAATTAAGAGTTCTCCAATAAATATAGTCTCATCCCACAAGATTGAAAAATGATTAGAAAGGGAGTTTGTTCTCATGACATGCATTGTATAGCAATGAAAAAATAATGAAACAGAGAAGACAATCCAAAGGAGTTAAAAGGAATGCTTGAAAAATATAAAGTTGTATTCCAAGGCACACCTCAAGTTTCTCCCCAAAAAATGTTATAGAGATCATGTGATTGAACTATATCCTAGAGCAGGACCTATTAAAATTAAATCATATCAACAATATTACCAACATAGATTAAAAAATTGAACATTTGATCCAAGAGTTGCTAGATTGTGGAGTTAATCCAAAGAAAAAATTGCTTTTCCACCCTAGTTATTCTTGTAAGGAAAAACAATGGTTACTATAGACTTTGCATTGTCTATCACATATTGAATAGAATAAATATTAAAGATATTGTTGATGATTTATTGGATGAATTGCACAGTGCAAGACAATTTTCCAAGTTGAACCTAAGACCAAAATATTGTCAAATCATGATTTGTGAGGAAGATATCCTTGAGATTTCCTTCTACACTCATCAAAAAAATTATGAATTTTTAGTGATGTTTTTAGGATTGCCAAATTCCCCCAACCACCTTTCAAGTGATAATAAATGCTTTATTTCATCCTTATCTTCGGATTTATTTACTTTTTATATGTAAACTATCATGGATATTCCATTGGAATAGTTCATCATAGTAGATCTTGTAATATTCTGAAATATTTTATTATGTAGGTTTATTTCCTTGGATCTTTGATGTATTATCATTAGCTTATTGCCCAAATTTATAAAAATAAATGACATATGAAAATGAAATAACAAGTAAATGAACATACCATCCACACAAATGAACACAAGATGTATCCTAGGAAACCCAATATGAGAGAAAACCTAGATTGAAGGTGAGGCCTATGATTTTCTCTCTTTTCTTCAATTATGGAAATACAAATACAAAGAAAGGGGCACTCGCTTTGGAGTTGTGTATGCCACTATCGCTCGAATGACTTCTATACAATATTCTTACTCCTCTGTTATGCTCTCAAATCTCACTCCTAGATGCTCTCCTCAATTATGGAACAAGTACAATGCTAAAATAATGGAACCCCCTCTCCTCCTAGTGGCCCAGTATTTAACATAGCCTTATAGTCATCTAGTGTTAGGGTTTTTGCACACCTTAGCCCTCAATTAGTGTTAGGGTTTTGGACCTTCTATAATCTTCTTGAAATTACACATGTAACTAGCCCCACACCTGAGTACTGGGGGTTGATGTGACATCCATTGGGTACCATGGTGGTCAATAAGGTAGATCAACTTGCGAGAGGCATAACTTCCTCATACGAACTTTGATTGAGGCGATTTTCACACCATTGGAAAGGTATCAATGTGTAGAAAAATAGGAAGGGGTTGTGAGCTATGCTCACAATTTTTTGACCCTAAAAAGTGTCATTTGATCCTTCAAAATGAATCTAGAAGGTTTCAGAACCCAAATCTCCAAACTAGGATCTACCACTAAAATGGGCCCTACAAGCCAATTTCTCCAATTTTTCCACGTAGAAAGTACCAAGTGTAACACCCCCATTTTAATCCCCTGATTAAACTATGTTTAGCAATGTTTTTATTTTGGCATGGAGATATCATTACCATGTCATGATGATTTGGACATATTGAACAATGTAAATGTATGTTGTTTAATTAATGAAAACTCGTCAAAAAACTGACTAAAGGGAGGAGCATTGGTACAAGCCATGATACCACGAATAGAACTTGGTGAAGGGGTTGGGTGATTACCTTGCTTGTCAACTAGCTAACTTGTCAACTAGCTAACGTTTGTACAGAGGTTTGAGGGTTTTAATCTATTTGTTGCACAGCAGTTCGCCCTGACTTTTGATGGGTGTAGGGCCAAGATAGGTGACATTTAGCTTGAAATCGGTGAAGAATTCATCAACTCTGCCACAGGATTAGCAGCCATGGGCCAGCGATGGTTTAAAAACTCTAAAGTTGAGGAGGTGCCATGGCCGTTATTGTTCCTCTCGCGGAAGGTAACATCCTGTGACAGAGGTATGCCCATTTCCACGCTTAAACCAAGGTGGCATGATCTTTTGATGGTGGTTAAACAATTCGTG
>ML797051.1:334335-357673 GCA_009831015.1 Picea engelmannii
AAATCATGAACCTTCTTGGGGAAGGAAAAAGGGAGAATATAGGGGGGGTGTTGAATATAGTTTTTGAGATTTGTGGAAGCACCTACAGGAAAAAAGAGAGCAAAATCGCAAGTGGAATCACTGCTGAAATTTTATAGGTAAGTATGACCCAATTTGGCTACAAAAAATAGTGTTAAGGGATGTCAAGTGCAAGATGGGTCAATTATTGATCAATTAGACTTGTTAAATCTTGAATTGGATTTTTTAAATTGAGCAGAGAAACCTAAACTTGATCTGGGAAAAGAGGGTTGCAAATTTTGATGTTGGTTGGGCAAGGAAAATCAACACTGAGAGGGGAGGGCATTGAGGGACTGGGTAGGTGGTGAAGGGACTCCCTTGTGCAAATGTAACCATCTGGGAAGTCATATGTGACCTTCGTGGAGGCCCTAGGCTTGGTAGCTAAAAAGGGATTTTTGGCATTTGATTGCCTATGAAGGAGAGTGGCCTTCATACCCATTTAAATTCCTTGAGAAACTGAGTTTCCCTGGTGGTATCATGGCCTAGAAAGGGAGCAGCGTGTTGTAGAAGGATATGGGTGCAATAAATCCTACGATTGGGTGGAAAATTGCTCACCCTCGGTCAGTTGGATTTGTCAACAACTTAGAAACATATAAGTCCCTCTTTGTGCTATGTCATATTTATATGTGTGTACAATTTATGACATTGTATGGTTTGTGTGCAGAAATCTATGAGGAATGGAATGCATGTATGTTCCATATTTCTCATATGTATAGTAATTCTCTTACTAGGTATTTCCTTTTGGAAGTATCTTACAGACCTCCTATAGCTCAAAGTTAAAATCCTGAGAATTGCATGAATTGTGTGGATAATTTTTAAGCTTACTAGCTAAAGGGGTTGGTTGAATGTATGTTATGCTTTTCCAATGTAAAATTATGAATCCATTTTTCTTGACTATGAAAGGAAAATCAAATTCATGGATTAAAGAATCGAAGACAAATGTGCTCTAGATTCCTAAATATAAAATATCCTAATATGTTGTATTATCCATTTGCATTTAAGTTGTATCAGTGTAGTGGATTAGATATTGAATTTATATAACTTATAAGATATGGAAAAGTGGGTTGAAATACAATTTAGATCCAGGATCAGACACATTAGAAGTCTCATTTTAATCAAACTATCCAAAATCTAGACTTCTAATTAAGTCAACAATAAGGTTATCTTGATTCCTAGATAACCAGAATGACACAGTTCATTAGCATGGTTATATTATAAGTTAATCTCTATAATGCGATATCTAGAATCCAAATTTTGTAACAAAAAGTTCATTCGGATCACCATAACCCTACTAGAATAGATTTAAGGTTCCAAGTACTATAGGCATTCGGGTTTTCCATTAAGAAATGTTTATTAGGATCTTTGTTGGCCACTAACCTGGATTATGAATTCCACATTAGGTTTTCCATTAAGAAGTGTTTATTTGGATTTTCGCTGGCACTTTTGGGCATATTCACCCACAGAAACCTTTCTAGATATGTCCATCATCTTTTCTAAAAAGAGAAGCCACGTTGGCTAACACACATGAAACAAGGTCCACGTGGTGCCACGTGGAAATGGTGATGTTACCTCACGGATAATTATTGAGATATATAAGAGATCGTATCTTCCTTTCTGGGGATTGGAATAGAGTATAATGATGTCAATGGAAAGCCATGAGGAACACTTTTGATCTAGATTAGCAGACTTCGTGTTAGAGTTGTGTTTAAGGGAAGTAATTTTACCAAAATATCAGGAAATTTTTTGTTCACCCCACTTGTCTAATGAAGGTTTAGGGGTTAGGTACGTTACACCAAGATATATGATAAATTATATAATGATCCATTTCAGATCATTTTTTGATGAGATATTGATTTATATCAAGAATTGGATTTATCATCTTGAGCATATAAATAAAATATTGAGATTATTACAAGGGAATAAGTTTTATGCCAAAAAACCTAATGCAAAATCAAACCAAAATAAATGGAATGTTTGTGTCACGTTATATTGGGTGAGAAAGTAAACATGGTCCACGCAAAAATTAGGGCTATTATGTAGTGTCCTAGTCATGGGACAATTGTATTATTACATGGATTTCTAGGCCTTACAAGTTATTGTCAAGAATCATGCTAAAATTCCACCACCTCTAACAAAATTTCTAAAGAAGGGCTCCTTCAATTGGAACTAAAATGTAGAATCTTGTTCCCAAACACTAAAGGAAATGAAGAATTCCACCCTTACCTCGGTATCTCCAAACTTCTCTAAATCATTTTTCCTCAAATGTGATGCATCGGGCACTAAAGTGGGGCAATTTTAGTGTGTATAATTATCTTATGGCCTTCAAAAGACACAAATTGAATAGAAGATAGAATGCTACAACATACAACAAAGAAATGTTGGTAATTATCCACATGCTATCAAAATGGAAACAATATTCACTTAGTGCTAAATTGTATGTCAAAATTGATCCTAACTTAAAATACTTTTTGACTTGGAAAATATTTTCATTGGATTAACATAAATGAGTTAGTAAGATCTAAGTTTTTGACTCTAGATCCTTTACAAGAAGGGAAAAAGGAAATGAAGTGAGAGTTAGTCTTTCAATAAAAGAAGGAGAACCAACACTATGTTCCATCTCTATAGTCATTTCTAATTGGATCTCTAATGCACAATTTCAGTTTGTGAAAAACACATACACTAGAAAATAATTTAGTGAGATTGAGAACAACCAACAAACAATTAATCCAAAACTTTAGTGGAAAAATGACATATTATGGCCAAATGAACATATTTATTTGCCAACTCCATCATATATTTAAAAACAAAATTTGAAGGAAAATCATGAATCCCAAATTGTTAGACATGTGAGATTTTATAAAACATATTATAAAAATTATTATTCACCCTTTTGGATGGGAATGAAGAAAAGACATACAAAATTGTGTAGTATTATGTGACACTTGTCAAAGGCTGAAATACAAAACAATTTCTTATCTTGGTCTACTACGCATGTTAGACATTGTAGAACCAAATTGGGAAGAAGTATTGGTGGACTTCATCACAGGTATTCGAAAATTAGAAGGAAAGAATAATTTTTTTTTCGTAGTAGAACAATTGACTAAATATGATAATGACATTTCAAGAATTCAATCCAAGTTTACGTCTAGTCAAGTTGTCGACACCTATGACAAAAATTTTACAAGCTTCATGGGTTTCCTAATGTGATTGTCAGTAATCAAGACCCAAAGTTTACTAATGTTTTTTGAAAATAATTATTTCAATCAATGGAAACTACCATAACCATGAGAATCTCTTACCACCTTCAAATATATGGTAAAATAGAGGTGTMTGATGAATGATTTGAAGAGTATTTGAGGAAATTTTGTATTTGGTTGACAACTTCAATTGTATAAATGGTGCACTTAGTAGAAGTGTGGTATAATATTACTTTTCATACTTTTACAAATAAGAGTTACCCTCTAAAKAATTACAAGGTGTTTGGAAACCTAATTTTTTAAGGTTATGRTATTTTGTATTATTCACTTGAGAAGGAATATGAAAAGTCACAAGTGAATAGGAACTATCATCCGGAGTCCAATAGAACTCTTGGAAGATGAATTCAAAGGTCGTAGATCATGTATTTATATGTGTATCRTGTTAATGAAAGATATATCATGTTGATCTCCATTTTGGCATATTTTGACAATAGCATTAGAGAACCTATAGCTTTTAGGGCCTTAATTAAGCTATGGTAGTTGTCCATAGCATCATGGTTTAACATCATGGAAAAAGAGGAGAGATTGTTGTGGATTCAAGATCTAACTCCATGATTCTCTCCTTGGGTGTTTCAATCTCTCATGTACAGAAACATCCCCCTGCCTACAAGTTTGTCTTTGCATTAGTCTGCCATATGTGCCCTCACCTCTACACGGATGTTAGGGTTTCCATTTCCCACCTCTCACAAAATCCTCTTCTCACCACTACCAGTTCCAGGCTTGATTTCCTTATTGGGTTTGGTGCTCAAGACCAGGGCCATTCTCGTAGCTCATGCACATTGGAGCTATGCATAGAGAATCGTTCTTCAATTTTGGCACTCATCTTTTTCAGTTCGGGTAGACGTATATGTGTGGGAATGTGGATGGGGTTTATGCTAGTGTAGTACAATTTGGGGTCATTAACCCATGCCTGCAATTATATGTGTGGACCCAGAAGCGAATTTTCACAACATCTACTCGTTAAATTTGGGGGTCTTTTAAGCACTCTCCTAGTCCATAAAATCAGATCCTCCATCCCCCTCAAATCTTCAATCCTTCCAAGGCCTCTTTGGTTCTCCTGGGGGTGTCTCTAAATTTCTCATCGAGTGGGAAAGTAGATCCAACCTTGTTTCAGCGAAATATTTTATGGTTTGGGGTTTTCTTGGCCTTTTTTTCATTCTTTGTTTCCTCAGAATCGAAGCTCCTCATCCATGGTCCAATTTGAATCTCCTCGTACTTTGAATGTCTTTAGTATACCCACTAGTCGCCACAACAAGCAATGTCTTTCCTTCATTATGAATCCCTATTAACGAAAGCATTTCTTGATTGAAAAATAAACTCTGAAGCCATTTCAAGAAGGAATCCCAAAGGCCCATTCTTCCTCCCAATTTGTGTCTTCCTATGTAGCTCATTGTTCTTAGTTGAGTTGTCTCTCCGTAGTTTATTTCCAAATCTCAAGCATCTCCAACAGCATGCTTGTATTTTTCAGTGGAAACCTGCAGTTTCCTAGGGAACAACATCATCTCAAGTTCAGTCAGATGTTCCATTTGATTCCTACATCGACATGAAGCTTCTATGTTTTTAATTATACATTTTGGCTAAATTATGAATAACTATGATGATTAGATTACTTTGGAAAAGAAGTGCTTTCGACGGCAGCTTCATAAACAATGGGATTACGTTTGGAAGATTTTTTGAGTATAAAGTTCAACTAGAATGCATGGATTATGGATACGATTTTTCTTTGTAATGAGAAAACATGTTTTTCACCAGTCATGACAATGTGAAGGTTGTAAATTAAATGGAACGTTTAAATGTCTTTATTTACATTGATTAAACTAGCCTATCAGTGGGGAGTCTCAATAGTCATCGTGGCACTGAAGGGGACTCCGAACCTTCAAACTAAGTTCAGCCACTTCTGTTCCTTTGCACTAAGCATAAACGACGCATTCAATCTTGAAGATCAATTCAACCCCATAATCAAGAATAATTGTAACTTGCAAATAGTCTTTTTGTAATTTTACTTATACCTTTTTTAAATTAAGTTGAATTACATTGTAAATGGGTGAATTTTGTATAGAAGTTGACACCCTCCATTAGTTGATTTTGAATTGTTGAGTCTGATTGCTAAAGGGAGGAGTTGCACAAATCCCTTTGAGGTCTAAGTCAATCTTTAAATGGCTCGAATTGATGAATTATTAGAGTTATTGAATACTCTAATACTCTCTATTGTCGACAATACGATCACAAATGACAAAGAAACTCTCACTAATGTTCTAATCTGTTTACAAGATTCGTGGAAAAAAATTGAATTTCTCCAACTTGAATCACGATTCCAACGAGATGAAATACAACAAAAGAATCAACATTCTGAACTAATCCTTGTTTAGAACAATTCTCTTTTTGAATTTGAGAATGATTCCTATCAGTAGTGAGTGCATGATGAAATCAGTGATGCCACTTCATAAGAAGATTCAAATGAAGATGAAGTTTTTCATAAAAACAAATTATGCTTGCACTTTCCAATCCCATCATCAAACCTTGGGAAGAAATCACCAACAACAAGCACAAAACAAGCATTGGATACAAAATGGAAGTGATATTTCACATTCCATATTATTCCAAACCAATCCAGTTCCAGAGTGTTGGATTCCTTCAAGAAAATACATCTTCACCTCCTCCAGTTCAAGATCATATTCCTAAATTCAAACACTGTCATCGAGTTGGCCACATGGAGGACCGATGTTTTGATCTTCATCCATGTGAGCATTGTAGAAAGCATAATCATCCTTCAAAAAGATATTCCAAACATAAGAAATTTGCAAGAGTAAAGAATCACTATGAGTGGATCACTTCTTGGAAATGGTCATCAACAACCAAGAAGATCTATCGGTCACACGGAAGAATTCATTCTTGAGTATTGAAACACATTACAGTGGAGATATTTTCGTCTTCTCACCTTGTCTCTAACAGGGGGAAATAATATCAGTGATTGACAATCATGCTTCACGTTTTGAAGTCCTATCAATTGAGAAAGAACAAGAGAGTCATATTTAGAGCCATATTCCATTAACATGATTTGGTTTGTGGTCTTCTTTAAACCACCATTTAGTATAAGACTTACAACTTTTGCTAGACAACAATTTCTCGTCATCTTTAAACCACCATTTGAGAGCATTTCCAATTAGCCAAAAACATAAGCTTCTAGCTAAATTAGGAAATGTTATGGGAACCATTAAGCCTTAGAGAGAAGTTTTAGAGTTTTTGGTCTTCCTTAAACCACCATTTAGTAGAAGACATCAATTATTGCTAGCCATTTGATTTGTTTTCATCCAAAAACCACCATATTCAAAGAACGCATTTATCCATTAGCAGTTGTCCACTTCCAAATTTCAACTCTCTGCTTGGACACACATACACCCCTTCAGATCAAGGGGGGGGGGTGTTGGAAACCTAATCTGTTAGGGTTAATATATTTTGTATTATTCACTTGAGAAGGAACATGAAAATTCACAAGTGAATAGGAACTACCATTGCGAGTCAAAGATACCTCTTGGTAGATGAATCCAAAGGTCATAGTATCATATTAATAAAATATATATCACATTGATATCCATTTGTGTGTATTCTAACACATGGGTACGAAACGTCATTGATATATGTTTCTTCAAATATCAATGACCCAATAGTCAAAATATTTTCTAACAATGTCGTAAAAATAATTCATCTCTTGAAGAAGCGCTTAGAGAAAGTATCCAACCATATTATGTAATGAGCATATTTGAATTGTATTGACCATAATTTTCACTTTGGGATTGGATGTTTACTCATCTTCTATCCTCTAAATAAAACTATCTCAAGCACCGTAAGAACCATAAGTTAGCCCAAATTTTTATAGTCCTTACTAGATCCATATTGTGGATCTAGTAGATTATGCACCTAATATTCTTGGTAAAGTGAGGTTACATGATGACTTCCATGTATAGTGCTTAGAATTTATTTGTGGAGTTGAATTCAATCATGAGCACTGAACACCATTATTTGTGGATTTTTTATGTCTGAACTCCACCAAAAGGGTACCATAGATAGTAGGGGCTAGGGAAAAGATAGAAGTCAAAGTACCACCACATCGGTGGCAACGCCCATTCGATATTGAGTTGCAAGTCCATTTTAAGGGTGATCCCTTATAAGTAGAGGCACTACCAGCACCGGAGAAAGCAGAGGTGGTTGTAATCTCATTTTTAAGTGTTTAGCTCCCTTACTATGAGAAATCCCTTCCTAGCTCTGCTAGGGTCTGGATTCTTGGTGCATAACTCAAAAACTATGGATGCAGGGACAAAAATAATAGTAGACATGAGTGCTCTCCCTAATGTGCTTTATGTCCACCGTCTAAGTAAACCAGAATAAAAAATTCTTTTTATTTCCAGCTAGCCCACACAAGTCTTTCATACTTGTAAATACATATTCTTAAACCAACCTTAATAAACTTCCTGAAAATAGGAAGAACAAAGGTAGGACAATCGCTCCAATTCCAGTTATTGAAAATGAAATCATTGTATATATAAGAAAATTTCATTTGTTAGATTGAAATTTATAATAAGTATGGAGAGAAAACAAAATAAATCGAAGTATGAAATTATTAATGTTTAATATTTAAGTTATTTTATTATAGATTTTTAATATTATTATAATTGTATATTTTTTAAATTTATTATATTATTTATGGAATTTATATTTTTTTAAATTAGTATTATGGTTATTTTTTTAAAGGTTATTAATAATGTAGATACACAATATTACTCTATATTTAGTTTCTCGATACAATCAGCAATAAGAAACAGGAAGAGTCGGAGTTGTAAAATTTTGTTTTTACCTGCACAGAGTCCACGGATTCGAAAGTTTAGTTGTATTTGCATGCAAGGTTTTTTGCACATCACCTATATTGAAATATGTCCCTACATATTCTTGGCCGTAAGGATCATAACCAAAAGTTAACTTAGATGAGAACTACCAATAAATTTAGTTTAAACATCAATAATCAACAACTTGCCCCTTACCAAAGAAAGGAGTGAAAAGTTGTGTTACATACATGTTTTGAAAAGAAAAAAAAAACGAGGATGTATGCTGCAAACAAACATGTGTGTCAATCCAATATTATGCCATGACTGGTTTTCTATCTTTGAATTGCACCAATACTATAGGCTATGGTAGACCTCGTCTAAAATAACTATGTGACTCCATGCATAATCTATCATACCGTTTAGATCATGATCATCATCCATCACTGCATTCCCTACCTTCAATATGGAAATACAGGACAATTTAATAAAAGAATTTATTAAAGAGACCGATCATGAAGAAAAATAATGTGGAAAAGATTCTGAAATATCAGACAGAATCATATAGTATGTAAAGGAAAAAAGTTAAGGTGCTTACCATGAAGCCTTTGATATTAATGACGTTATCCTTCTTTGGGTTGCAGTTGCAGTAAAATATAACCTCTGCAAGATGTGAGACAAAATGTCCTAATACATACAATCACAATATCAAGTATCTATCTAAATATTTAATAAATCTAAAAATTAAAATCAAAATCTACATCAATAAATTAAAAAAAATATACAAATCAAATTCTTTCGAGGATAAAAAAATCCCAAATTACCTGCATAGCTCTCTCCCGCTATGTAAACTCCCTAGACTTGTAAGTTGGAAACCTTTCCAACCAATTTAATAGAAAAACATGTGATTCCTCCCCTACAAGTTCACTTTGAGGAGAGCTTTATTCATTGATTTTAGCTTTTAGACATAATATTTAAGTTCAACACGACACAAAGTATTCAAAAATTTAATGTGAAATCAAACCATTGTGAATGAAAATAACCTCTAATTTTCTCTATGAGTTTCTTCATATCAGAGTATGTGTTTGTATAAGAGAATCCAACTCCAAGAGGTGCCTCCAAGAATAACATATCTTCCTCTAAATAATAGTCAAAATAACACCATAATTAAAAAAAAAAAAAAGTGTACGACTTTTATATCAATTCACACCTCTATTATTTAAATATGAGTTTTGGTAGAATAAAATTGAAAATGGGGATGGGCCAGCCATTGCAAAGTAGGGGGCCCCGAATGAAAGATATAGTCAACCATCCATTCTCAATTTTTCATTCGCAGATGTATTAAGGAACGTTTCTCCCTCTATTAAACATCAATTAATTAATTAGAAGGTTTGTCAAAGTGTGAAGTTGGGAAACAGTGGTCATCCACCTATCCATATGAAGGACAGATGTCCATAAATAGAAAATCACATGTATTGTTTTTCATCATAGGTTTACCCACATGTGGAGGTTATGCATGTGTGGATAGTCAAGGCCTAGACACATTCCTCCCACTACCTCCTCATCATACTTCACACCATAAGAATTTGCCACTAACGACATTTGGAATTATTAAACCACAACATTCCTTTGTCAATCCCTCTCTTTAGAGTTTGGTGCAGGGTTCGTGGCTTTTAAACTTAGTGGGGGCAATGAGAAAATCCACCAGCTCTGTGTCGGTATACATTGAAATAATCCCATGGGGACAACAAGCATTGTATTCATGGATTATTTCCTTCTTTCCTTTATGCACTTAATTGTTTTCCTTTGTTGCAAAGAATTGTATACTAGTGGTTGAACCTCACATACAGGTGAAGGATTCGGTTCATCTACACTGATTCCAGGTGATTTTTTCTCGAATATTAGAATGTTTCCATGGACATAGATTACATGCACAATTTTCTTTGTTTCAAAATTGATCAAGAGAAATTTCCTTATCCTCAATATTTGGCAGCAAACTTCATAATAAAGGTTTGGAAATTTGTTTGGATCAAGTGTCGCTACCCCGTGCTGCTAAGCGAATAATGTGAGCCCTTTTAGCTTGTAAAGTGGTTTCTAAGCACAAAACTATAGTTTGGGGGAAAAGGGCAGGAAAGAGGTTGGACTATCTGCAGGAAACAACATTGATGCATTTCTAGGCGGGAGATCGTCGGATGCCCATTCGACGCCCTGTTGNCCTTTTAGCTTGTAAAGTGGTTTCTAAGCACAAAACTATAGTTTGGGGGAAAAGGGCAGGAAAGAGGTTGGACTATCTGCAGGAAACAACATTGATGCATTTCTAGGCGGGAGATCGTCGGATGCCCATTCGACGCCCTGTTGGGGAATATTGTATGACAGGAAGGATTTTTCATTGATCTTTCCGAGGAGGAGCACCCTTTCATTAGAGCCTTTATTGTGTATGATAACACACATAAATTTATCTCGCACAAGGACCTAAATTCCCATTAGGAGGTTGAACCAAGGACCTGTAACACACCCAACCCCTTAAGAACCTTTTAAGGGATGGGGTATTAGAAATTCACTTTTTCTTAGACATGTCGAGGTCTATTATCGAGGTCACCAACCTCTCCTGCTCATCAAGAGCTTTCCAATGACTATAAGTATACCCAAATCTGGTCTTGAAGTAAAAATTTATGGCCTTCAAAGTTCTTGAGTCTCCATTGGCCAAGACCACCTCATTGTCTAGTGGAATCCATGTGGCCTCTCAATACTTGTTTCATCTGACGTGGCATTTTCCACATGGATTACCAATCCAAATTTTCGACCTCACAAGACCTCATGTTGTCATCCTCGAGAACTTCATTCCCATGGGTTACAAATTTCTTCAACGAAAAGTTTCGATGACTCATAGTTAATCAAATCCCTTCCAAGATCTGATGGTTCACAAGCCTCTCATCCAATAGCTCTAAGTGATTCAGTGAATCCAACTTATGTAGGGGTTAACACCCTTCCCTCCAATGTTTCTTGATCTGACAATCCTCACATCGATCATCCAACGGTGTTGGTTGATTTGGCAGTTCTAACAGACACAACACTTAATGCCAACTCTTCCATTCTTCTGTGATCTGATGAAATTACACATGAATCTACGGATCAGATTCACTAGTCTCAAATATAATGATCCTCATCACGTCATTGAAACCTCTGCCATCATTGGAATTCTTAGCCAACACATAGCCTCTCCATCCCTTCCATCTACGACGAATGACCAAGATCTCTCAACCCATAGATCTAATGATTGGCAGTTGTGAAAGACCATCTAATATTATGGACCTAACAGCGCCCACCCTTGACCTTACAATGAATCAGGTGCCAACACATGTCATCCTCTAGATGCATTAGCATGCCACATCACTCGTGGTGTTGCCATCCATTCTATAACCTATAAATGGTTCTTCAGAAATTTATGGTGGAGATTAACTCTAACCCACCATTGATCAACATCTCTCATTACATCGTCGATGCCTTCATAGTCGTTGGCATTCTTGACCACAACATAGCCTTTTCAACCTTTCAAACTTCGACGAATGGCCCAGATTTTCTTAGAATTTCACCTACGTGTGTCAAATCCTCTTGACATGTGGCGTCATCTCTGCATGACATGTGGCACCATTTCCACCTGACATGTGGTATCATTATTTCCCAAAGAATCTCACCTACAAGTGCCAAATAACTATGCCACATGGCACCTTCTATGCTCGACACCTAGCACTGTCTACATCATCCTCTTGAGCCTTTTGGTAAGAGATCAACGATCTAGATTTCCTTTAAGAGTTATTTTGATCACAATAGATCAACAGCCCATATCTCCGCTCAGTGTTATTTCGATCATGGCAGATCAAAAACCAATATCTCCTCTTGTATTTCCTCTAATCATGGTAAATCAATGACCCAGATCTCCTCTTGGAGTTCACCCATCTCAGTGACTTTGAAAGGTATACTCCAAAGGCATTCCCTTCATCAAATCTAACAGTTCATATCATTTGGTCTATATATCTGACTGCTAGGATTAGGACACTTATTATACAATTTAATACTACCAACGACTCCCATTCAACCCTTCCTACGAATTTCAAGATGACACGTGTCTCCCTTTTGGGACACACTAAATTCCACGCTAGAATGACACATCACGTTGACGTCACTTCCCTTTTTTCCTTGCTTGAACAATGCCCCATTTTATCTATGCCTGAGGTTTGTCTTTACCCATACTCTAATTAATGGTTCTCATTAACTCTCGGAGTCTCTCAATCAGAGTTACTTCCCAATTGGGACTACCACTTACTTCGACCAACCCTCTCTGATGAACCATTGATATTTATCGATCTATAATACCAACGATCGATGATTAAGGTGACCTTCCACATGCTTGAGCCCAAAAGGGCCCATGTTGGTCCTCTTGAAAAACCAAGTGTCGACACATGTCATCCTCTGGACATGCTAAATACCATTTAGGAATGATACATCATGTCGTCATCACCTTCTCTCTCTTCGCCCTTATAGGGTAAGGCATGGAACTTGGGGTTGGAACTATTTTCCTCTCACTCAACCTCAATGGTTGATATTTATTCCTCAACCCTCTGATAGGTCAACGGTCCTTATTGGTTCGGTATTCATCTTCTACATGCATCATAGCCTACTCTGACAAAGGGCCTGGATCTAATCACTATGACGATCTAGTGGCTATGATACCTTCAAGATTGAAATATAAACTCTTCATCAGGGAGACGTTTTGATCAAGGGTCGAAATCATTTTCCACTTCAAATCAACGATTGTGATTCAACCCTCTCGGAATCTATGATTTATGCACGATAACATCCCAAAATTGGACGTAATTTCTCAGGAATTATTCCAAGATCTTTCTCTAAGGCTTACCAAACATTCATGGACTCTTTTTAGGCCCAAAAAACCATTAAGGTYTTCCTTCCCCGTCACTTAGGTGTAGTTTTACATTTCTACAAAATGCCCATACCAAGACAAGGGGTTACATCGGTGATTTKAGGTTCTCTAATTCATACAAAGACCTCTCTTGGGATTTTAGACAATCCAAGCCTACCTCAGGGAACCTCTACCCATTCCTCCTAGAAAGTGTCATTGATTCTTGGTTTATAAGTGTGTCTTCTTTTCCAGGCAGCACACTACARCAATACCCTATTACACACATAGGAGGCACAAATATATCCATGAGGTCAACCACAGGAAGAAATTATTGTTTCAATTAAGTTACACAGAAAGAGAGAGAGATATTTATTTGTTACTAGTTATAGCCAGCCAATTGACTGTGGGTGTTCATCTTTCCACCCAGCCATAGGCTCTGCATGCCTAGTTACTTCAGCAGCAAGCCACTCTCGTGCCAAGCCATGATACCACCAGGGAGTCTCTCTCATATTATCAAGGATATCATCATGTGTAGGTTACTCTCCTTCATACCACTCTTAATCAAGTTTTTTTGGTACCCACCTAACCCAGGCCTTCCCGAGGTTTATCAAATGCTCTCTTACATCAAGCACACAACCTTCTCATCTTAGGTTGGCATATAGGCTTTCCAACTAGCCCTGTAACCAAATTTTGTGTAATACTCATGTCTCTCATCCCACAACTAGGCCTCCCTGCACTTGTATTCTATATCCCTTGTTTTGAAATCCTTTTCCCCCTAATCACCCTTGGGAAGGTTCTCGACCTATACCTTGTTTTTCCTTCCATTAGAAGGAAGCTCGTGGGTCCATTATGGGGACCCATGGGGACCTTTCCTATTTTCCTTTAGTTGAAAATATAGGACACTTAAATTAGTCTCTCCATACTTCCATTCATTGAGGATGTTTGGTTTTTCAACCACCATCTCTTCCTCATTAATTGATTTCCTTTGAAATCAGAGTTAAGGTAAATATATTAATATTTCCTATTCAAATATCTCAGCAAGGATAATTGGGTCATCTTGGCATGATGAATTCCCTCTAAAGGCTTCCTCACTCTTCCCTCAAGTGGTATCATGGCCAGTACTTTTAAGGCTTCACCTCACAGTTAGTTGATTGGCATTTTCAATTAAAACAATAACACATTTACAATATTTACAGGTCATCACATGGAAATCATTAACTATGATTAGTTACATATAATCAAGGTTTATAAAGGGGGTGTCACAATCCCCTCCCCATTCAAAGAAACATCATCCTCAGTGTTCTTTACTTCTCAGCAACACCTTTTGTGCCTTCTTCTTTCATCTTTCTCAGCAATGTTATTCCTCTTATTGGTCTGGTATTTTTCCAGACTCTTGGAATTCATCACATGCTTACAACAATTTCAAACATCAATCATATTAACCTCAATTTTTATGTAAAAAAAAATTATTGTTTCCCATAGTTAAAGAGGAAGATTACAATCAACATAATACTTATCTAAGCAGTTTATGGTTTTGCATCCATATGGTTGTCTCATTAATTTGGCTCATTTCCTTCCTTCACATACCCATTTTGTGGATGATCTCAGTCAATGATTGTTAAAATTTTAAAAGACTCCACCGAGTTCTTTCACATGAGCTATCAAAATCTCCTCTTCCTTGCAGTCACTCATCTTTCGGGCTCAGGCTCGAGTATCCCCTTCTCTTCTATATAGTTCTGCAGGCGATCCATCTTACCTGCCTAGGATTTATCGCAACATAATGGTTTCAGAGACTTCATTGAATCTAACAGTTGAAGCATCCCTCAAGCTTTCTCTGTCGAGGTGTTTCTTTGTCTTTCTTTGTCTTTCTTTGCCAAAAGTGTCCCTTCGGCTTGTGTTACCAGAATAAAACATTCTTATGGCGATCATGACTTCTCACAAAGTTCTCATGTCACTACAATAGCCATTTTTCATGCTTTACATCTTTGAAAGCCATCATCTATCCTTCTCGGAAAGATATTTTTCATCTCACCAGTATCACATGCATACAAAAATTCGTGAGACACTTTCATTAGTTCTCAATCAAACGTCTTTTCAAATCTATTACCCATAGATTTTTATAATTCACAATTCCATTTTTGATCTGTTCCATACATGAACATGATTCCACAAGCCCGAGATTTCTTTCTCATGGAAGTTTGGCTCTTTAATAATCAGCGAGCATTGGTCTTCCTTATGGACTTACAACACTTCCATATCCAAGACCCTTATTATTGCAATTTCAACTTCAATCAGCCAAATATATTGTTAGTTCTTATGCACATTATATTTTTCATTGCACACTTGCAGTGATTTCCAAACAATTTTCATAATTGTGCATACTAACAATTTCCTCACTTTCGTCTATTCAATGATATAAAGAAAAAGGAAATAGTATTCCCTACACATGCATCATTTCAGCATACCAAAATTTTCCAAATGCAATTCAATATTAAGTGGATTTAATCCATTGTGTCAATATCCATGGCCAAATTCACATACCATCCACCCTTGCATTGATTTTAGATTATTATTATTATTTATGTTAGGCACTCTTGCCATGGTATGTTGTAATTCAACCAACCACTCTCACATGGATTCCCTATCCATACTCATTATTAAAATAGGATTCTCCCTCCTACTATGAGCTTATCATAGCCTCAAATCAGCACACATGAAACTAAAATTTTCACATGAATGCATTCAAGCATTCTTTCTTCATTGGTAGTCAAGGTGCCAACATTTATGGCCACCCAATTTTTCTCTTTACCATTCTTTAACTCTGGTAGAATATTGGGAGATCCTTCTTCCATAATGGGTATTCCATTACATGCCCTCTCATTTTCTTAATGCATTCATTCAATGTGTTTCTCATGAGCACTATTGTTACCAATCGTTCCTGATTGGTCAAAATATTCATCATACTTTGTTCATGAATTTTCTTGCAAGGATCTCAATCATCCTTGGCTAATAGAGGATCCTCCCTCTATCCTCCAGGGTATTCTTTCCTGAATCATACCATGCTTGGGTATCAATGGCATACAACAGCCACTCAAAATCGCATGCATATCATTAGGATAATAAAATATCTCAGAAGGGGTTCTTACCCAATCCCTTCATGCCACATCCCACACTAGTATGAAAAATATTTAAACATGTTATGGGTATCATCACCCTCCCTGATATCACCTCATTAGTTGTGCTTCATGGGAACTCTCAAAGTCACTTCATCAACCTTTCAACAACAACCTTCTTGCAACTTTCCTTTACCTGAGGTTTTCCATCATTGGCAGATGTCTTCCCCAACAGCTCCATTCTTTTTCTACACATGTCATACATCATCACATTCATAATTACATTAGTTGTCATGTTAAATAAAAATACATGTACCATAGCGTTTGAATGAAAAAAATCAGATATGTCCTAGCATATATGTACGCACTTGTCACATTATCCTCAACGTTTTTGTGACTGCAATCACAATCAAACTTTCATTTGTTTCAATATCCTACAACCAACAACATTCTCATGTCTTACACATTTTCACATATCAACCTTTCAATTTTCTCTTATCCTCGAGAAACACATTAGACAACAAGAAAGGAGTTAAGGGATTCTTCCATTTTTCCCACTCCTTCTACACAACCTGGAACTTTCAGCCCAAATGAGTTAGTTCTAAGGCCTCACTGCCTTTACTTAACATGGCTAATTCAAGCCTATTCATGTAAACATACTTATTAGATTACTTTCCTTTCACCAGTTGTTATTTTAAAGCATACAACGCGTTCTCATTATTCATATTTTTAGAGTGAGAAAAGTATTAATCATTTTCTCCTTCTTTGCTTATGAAATCTATCCCTCCTGAGATTTGTCTGCTATCTTTCTTGAGCAGTCTCAATCAATTTCATCTTGACCTTTCTGGAAAAATCAACATGCTACAACAACAAGATTTTAGTTCACAATGAATTATGAACCTATGCATTTTGCACATTACCATTAGAAATCAGAATGGTCAACATTAATTTGTATATCTTTCACTCATGCATGATATTTTAAAATTTAATCTAGGATTCTTGTTCAAATAGACTTTGTAGTCTATTGTCTAATTTTCCAACAGTCACTAAAATTATGACTATGTTCTCCCGACAGATTTCTCACACAGTTCCTCCACATGGAACTATCTTATCATGCAACTTCCTTATTTCATATCCATCATTATCTAAGATGACATCAACCTCAATTCAGCCTCATATTTATCATTTTCATATTCTTTCCCAGTATTCCACAAGGAACATAAGATTGCATTTTTATTATGCATTTCATATTTACATTCAAATAAGAACTCTTATGTTAATAGTTTTCTTTCAGGTTGTTCTTTCATGCACTTAATCAAATTCATTAGCATGTTGTGTGTGTCCATTCCCAACACACTTTACAATTTCATATGCATATTTGTTTAAAAGTATTTAACCCATGATCGTCTCATGTGATTCTCAAAGGAATTCTCGCCTTGCCTTATATATTAATCAACAAAGAAATCTTGCTCATTTTCCTTTTAGCATTTCATATTAGATCTTTCTCTAAGGAGGGGCATACCCCATCAAGATATTATTTAAACCGGACATCTTAGACCCTTCTACATATGGTCAATCATGCCTCCATGGAATTATTAATATTTGGCAAGTACACATCTTGCCTCACATCCTACTTGATCAAGCAGTCATATTATACATTTTAAGCATGTTTATGTATATCTACATATATGTTTGTGTCTCAATTGCATCTTTTTACCTCATTCATTCACATTTATTTTAACTTCATCCAGTTTTGATGAGATCCTTCGGTCACTTGCATGGCTAGTATCACCAATTAAAATCATAATTGTGTTGCCTCTTTACAATACAATAGCCATCAAAAGGTCACTTTTACTCATTTCTCTCTTAGAATTTCATATTATATTTCTCTGTGGAGTTGCATACTTCTCCAAAATATTATTGAGACAAGGTACTTAGACCCTCCAACATAGGGTCAGTCATGCATCCATGGCATTATCCAGTCCAGGAAATCACACTCTTTTCCTTACTTCCCTCTTACTCAGGAAGTCATATCATGCATCTAGTACACATATACCCATACATATATATTGTACATGTGCACCACTTGTACATTCCCATATTAATCATATACATTCATCATATTTTTTTCTTATATCAGTATTTTCTAATGAATATTTATAGTTATTCACATGACTAGTCTTATAGACATTATCATATTTATGTTTCCTTCTCTCATGGAAACACCTAAAAAGAATCCATTCTTACTTGTCTACTATAAAATCCTTTCACGGGTCAAAAACATAAGCAGGTAATTACAGCACTGCCTAAGGCAAAAAGTTAACAATTCTATTATGTCTTCATGCTTCAATTCACTTTTGGTCAACAAAGATTTATCAAGGAAATCCTCTCCTAAATTCCTTCTTTCTGCTTTGAGTATACCCAACCATACATGTATCACCATTGTCCACCTATGGATATCAATCTGACCCATTGGTCACCTGGAAATGCTCCAACACTTCCTTTATCGAACTTTTTATCAGTCTTTCTTTCAAAATTATGGCCTTATCTTCATACGGAAATAAAAATCATTTATCAGCAGCATTTTACTTATGTTGTTATAATCATATCATAACTATCCATATGATATATGACCATACCACATTTTATATCTAATCATAGACTATAATATAACTATTTACATGTTACATGTATGTTTAATCTGTACCATATGCATTCCATCATATATGTGTGCACTAAGCATTTTTCGCATGCCCTCAACGCATATGTATTTCAATTGTCTTCCTTTTCCTTCAAATGAATAGATAGGCCCTTAGGTTAATAGGATTATACATTTTCTTTAATAAGGTCATGAACTCATAAATTTCTCATGTTCATATCATTTACATCTCTTATNGCCCTCAACGCATATGTATTTCAATTGTCTTCCTTTTCCTTCAAATGAATAGATAGGCCCTTAGGTTAATAGGATTATACATTTTCTTTAATAAGGTCATGAACTCATAAATTTCTCATGTTCATATCATTTACATCTCTTATCAGGACTATCAGAAGTCTAAAGGACTCCTATTTCTTTGCTTAACTAGGTTATTCGAGTAACATGTTTTAATTTGTTACAAGTAGATTGACCTTACAATTTTCCATCAATCCTCTAAACATCATAAATTATATATGTATATATATATATATATATCCTTGGTGGTATTAAATATTTCTTAAATAAAAGAATAAACTATATATATATATATATATATATATATTTAATACCACCAAGGATCCTATCAATCCATACCAAATTCCTTTAACCATAAGGGTCTTATCCCTTATATGAACAGTGGTCACCAACGCATACAGGCAGCATTACAATCACTAGTTTATTCATTCTTTTGAACCTAGGTAGCCCTTAATAGGATTCTTCATTTTACATCGGATTCAACTACGAAATATTACCAGCATATTCTCACTCATGTAGGAGAAACTATCAATTCCTCAAGTGAAAACAATTCTTCTATTGCAAAAAATCCCAAAAAACATTTTAAATCTGTAGTCCTTCTTCTTAAAGAACTTGTGCAAATAATAAAAAACATTTTAACTAGAAGAAGCTTTGTCCAACAAGCCTATCCTAGCCTCAATATACCACTCCCCTTACTGATCTATGGCCCATCCAGGTCGATTTTTTGAACTCTTCTCTGATATCACTTTGTAACATGCCCAACCCCTTAAGAACCTTTTAAGAGATGGGGTATTAGAAATTCATTTTTTCTTAGACATCTCGAGGCTTATTCTCGAGGGCACTAAATTCTCTTGCTCATCAAGAGATTTCCAACAACTGTAAGTATGCCTAAATCTGGTTCCACAGTCAAAAGTTATGGCCTCCCAAAGTTCTCAGGTCTCCATTGACCAAGCCCACCTCACTGCCACGTGGCCTCTCAATACTTGTGTCATCCAACATGGAATTTTTCACGTGGATTACCAATCCAAAGTTCCAACCCCATGGGACCTCTTGACATTGTTGTCGAGAACTTCATTCCCATGGGTTACAAATTTCTTCAACAAAAAATTTCAACGACTCATAGTTAATCAGATCCCTTCCTAGATCTGATGGTTCACAATCCGCTCATCCAATGGCTCTAAGTGAGTCAGCGAATCCAACTTACACAGAGGTTAACACCCTCCCCTCTAATTTTTTTCGATCTGATGGTCCTCACGTCAATCATCCAACGGTTCTAGTTGATTCGACGATCCTAACGGACACAACACTTAATTCCCACTCTTCCATTATTTTGTGCTTCGATGACTACACCTAGATCTATGGATCAGATTCACTGGCTACAAATCTAACAATCCTCATCACGTTGTTGATGCCTCTAGCATCATTGATATTCTTAGCCAACACATAGCCTGACTAGCCCTTCCATATACGATGAACGACATATATTTCTCGAACATTAGATCTAACGGTTGGTAGTTGTGAACAATCATCCAATGGTATGGACCTAACAAGGCCCACCTTTGACCTTATGATGAATCAGGTGCTGACACTTGTCATCCTCTAGATGCATTGGCATGCCATGTCACTCTTGACGTCATCGTCCATTCTATAACCTATAAAGGGTTCTTCAGAAATTAACGATGGATATTAACTCTGGCCCACCACTTATTAACTACTCTCATTACATCATCAATGCCTTCGTCGACGTCGGTGTTTTTGACCACCACATAGCCTTTCTGACCTTTCAAACTTCCATGAACAGCCCAGATTTTCTCAGAATTTCACCTACGTGTGCCAAATCCTCTTGAAACGTGGCATCATCTATGCATGACACATGGTACCATCACCACTTAACACATTGCATCATTATTTCCCACAGAAACTCACCTACATGTGCCAAATCACTACACCACGTGGCACCTTTTATACTCGACATGTGGCATTGTCCACATCATCCTCTTGACCTCTTGATCCTTTTGGTAATAGATCAACAATATAGATATCCTTTCAGAGTTCTTCCGATCACGACAGATCGATGGCATAGATATCCTCACAAAGTTCTTCTAGTCATGACAGATCAATGGCCTAGATCTCCTCTCGGAGTTCCTCTAATCACGACATATCAATGGCTCAGATATCCTCTCTGAGTTCCTCCTTCATATTTCACCCATCTCAATGACTTTGAAAGGTATACTCTGAAGGAACTTTGTTCATCAGATCTAATGGTTCGGATCATTTGGTCTGTAGATCCGGTGGCTAGGATTAAGACAATTATTCTATAGTTTAATACCACTAAGGACTCCCACTCGGCCCTTCTGATGAATTTTAGGCTGACATGTGTCTCCCTTTTGGGACACACTTGCTTGACACATCGTGTTGACGTCACTTCCCTTTTTTCCTCACTTGAACAAGGGCCCCTTTGATCTACGGTTGAGGTTCATATTTGACCATACTCCGATCAATAGTTCTCATTAACTCTCGGAGTATCTCCATCGGAGTTCTATCCCCACCTGGACTACCACTTACTCCAACCAACCCTCTCCGATGAACGATTGATATTTATCGATCTACAATACCAACGGTCGATGATTAAGGTGACCTTCCACAGGCCTGAACCCAAGAAGGCCCACATTCATCCTCTTCATGAACCAGGTGTTGACACCTTTCATCCTCCAGAAACGTCGATTTCCATTTAGGAATGACATGTCACATCGTTGTCACCTTCTCTCTCTTCACCTTATAAGGTAAGGCATGAAACCCAGGGTTGGAACCATTTTCCTCTCACACAAACTAGACGATCGGGATTTATCCCTCAGCCCTCCAATAGGTCAACAATATTTGTTGATTCAATGTTCATCTTCTACATACGTCATAGCCTACTCTGACGAAGGGTCTGGATCTAATTGCTACAAAAATCCAACGACTCTAATTCCTCCAGGCTCGAAACATAAAATCTTCGTCGAGGAGACATTCTGACCAAGGGTTGAAATCATTTCTTCGCTTCAAATCGATGGCTTCAATTCAACCCACTCGAAATCTAGTATTTATGCATGATAATAGCCCAAAATTGGACTTAACTACTGAGGAATTATTCCAATCTCTTTCTCTAAGGCTTACCAAACCTTCAGGGACTCTCATCGGGGCCACGAAAACCATTAAGGTCTTCCTACCCCATCACTTAAGTGGAGGTTTACATTTATGCAAACTACCCATACCAAGACAAGGGGTTCCACCGATGATTTGAGGTTCTCTAACTCATACAAAGACCTCTCTCAGGATTTTAGAAAATCCAAATCCTACCTCAGGGCACCTCTACCCATTCCTCCTAGAAATTATCATTATTTCTTGGTTTATAAGCCTACCTTCTTTTCCATGCATCACACTACAAAAATACCCTACTACACACATGAGGCACATATATATACAAATATGTCCATGAGGTCAATCAAAGGAAGAAATCATTGTTTCAATTAAGTTACACATAGCGAGAGATACATATATGTTACCTTCTATAGCCATCCAATTGACTGTGAATGTTCACCTTTCTACCTAGCCATAGTCTCTCCATTCTCAGTTACTTCGGAAACATGCCACCCCCATTCCAATCCATGATACTACCAGGGAGTCTCTCTCATATTCTCAGGGAGATCATCAGGTGCAAGTTACTCTCCTTCATACCACTCTTAATCAAGTTTTTCTCGTACCCACCTAAACCAGTGTTGGCACAGGGGAAGACCTAGGGTTCAACGCTCAAGAGCGCACCAAAAAAACCCTAACTGTTGCACCTCTTCCATCACCTTAGTGAGCAAAATAGAGGTGCTTGCAAGCTCAGTTGGGTCTGTTGAGCAGGACAGATACAAGGAAAAGAATTAGGGAAAGAAACAAAAAACTACAATTAATAATTAAACTAAGAAATGCAATAACAACTAAATTCATGAGCATAGGGACATAGAAACAAAAAGAACCATAAGACCCATGTCACCAATGTTGAGGCTGATCTATTAGTGAAAAAATACACCAAGAAGAGAGGGGACTATGAGTCCCTTCTTCCTCCAAGGGAGGGCTCTTGGACCCCCACTAGCTAGCTCTTCTTACAACAAAGAAAAAATGGAAAATGATGAAAGAACTCTTTACAAATCCACTCAATGAGTGAGATGGATTGCCTAATGCAATGGTGCAAATAT